>JAUUDW010182203.1:0-14600 GCA_032361385.1 Panulirus guttatus | reverse complement strand
TCATAACAATTTGATATGAACCGATTGACCAATAATTTATAAATATTCGGCTCTGGAATAATAGAATAAATTGTTAGATTATGGTTAATGTATGACCTGTAACAACCCCCCCCCCCCTTTCCCAAGGTAAGGCTACACCATCACCACCTGGGTACTCCCAGGGTGACTTTTATCCTCCCAGACCTGGGCACACAGTCACAACCCCTTATCAAGGTACTCCCAGAGTACTCCTAGTACTTCTAACTGTTCTTCACCCTTATATCTGACACTGACGCAGACACGAGTCACAGTTTTATATCATCCTCTGCAGACGAGAATGGAATAAGTGCGAAAATCTCGTCAGCTGAAGACAAAGAAAAGCTACTAAACGGCATAAATCAAAGTCTACCACTGGAATACCGACAGCAACGCGATTTTCAATGGGAACAAATTCCATCTCCTCCAGTACAGGAAAAACGAAGAAATCAATAGCAGCAAAGAATAACGGACGGACAGACACAGTCATATCACGAGTGAACGAAGCGAAAGACCTCGGAATTGTCAAATCTGACGTCCTTACTTTCGGCAAAGAAAATGTGGCAACAACAGCCTCTTCCAGAGAAATGACACGATGGATCTTGCGGACTCTGTAGACAAGGGAGGAAAAAGCAATAATATGACGTTCTTCGTGGCGTTAATGCTCAAGAACACGTAAAAACTGTTGTATGCAAACATCATCCTACGTGGCAAAACTGTAGAATCAGACAACGTTAGGAGATTTTTCACCGTCCGCACTGAAGTGGTATAAATATTGAACTGCAGGGAACGGCTGAGCGTAGGAGGGAGAGTTATATCATTCTTTACAACCGGAAAATCCTAGAAGACATGTTCCCTAACCTACACTCATAAATAAGACCTTACTGGCATCAGTAAAATGAAAAGGCACTATAAGAACAAAAAGGAAAAAAACACCTTGACTTTTCAACGTGCTGTCTGCAGCCTTCAGGAACAGTATGGGATGCACAGCGCAGACGGCCCTGGAGATAGGCATTTACAAAGTGCACCACACCAGCTGTGGCGGTTACGTGGGCCTGCGGGCCGCGTCTTCCTACACCCTGGTCGACCAACGACCAAACTTGGCAACTTGAACCCAGCCCGAGTCGTGGGGGTGGAAGACCTCCGGAGACTACATCAGGTGAACTATTCCAGTACATGGGAAAGGCGGGTAACAAAAAGCCAGCTGTTTTACGAAAAGGTTACCTGCTGGAGGATGGTAAAAACACACACTGAATTCCTAATCATATACGGAGAAAGGCAGGAGAGTAAAGCATAAGGCTCCTCCCCACACCAACCGCTACCTCCAGCAGTAAAAACTTTACAGGAAAGTACCAGCGGAAAACACATTCTGATCTAATATCGGCAGCCGGATACTCTGAGATGAGGGCTCCAGTCTAAAAAGAGAAAAGAAGGTGAAATGTGTGTATATTACATTGTCCTTATTGTACATCTTTATTCAGTGACAATATTATCAAAATATTTGTCTATCTGTGATATGAATGTATTAGTAGTCTTCGTCATGACAACATTTTATGACACTGATGATTTCAGTATCATATAACTCTACAGAAGGAAAAAAAGTTATGAGTCAGTCACATCTCTTTTAACTTCATCGCGTTATCTCTGGCTAAAGTGCACCACACCTGCCAGGATGTGGGCCTCAGCCTCCAACAGTCTGATTGAGCACAGGGAACATCACAACCCTCCAGACCTGTGTGGGTAGAGGGACTCGGCAAATCATATGTTCGGTATATCCTCTTGCACCTCTCCCTCTCTCGGCGTTACCTACATTTTCAGTTAATCTCTTGCCCCTGAAATTCCCCCACTGCCTTATTCCAATATCTAAATCAAACTATCGTCATGATACTCTCCTTTGTTCTCCATTTCTTTCACGAAACACTTCCCTCGTATCTTCTCACACCTATCCCATCATCCTGGCTAAGGCACTTCTTTTCTCCCTCTTGTAAACTGGTTCCATCGTCACGCATTTTCTGTTTCGCTCTGTTAAATGACTTCACTAGGCAGATCGTTCCTCCTTTAACAAATCTGGCCTCTCTCTCTCTCTCTCTCTCTCTCTCTCTCTCTCTCTCTCTCTCTCTCTCTCTCTCTCTCTCTCAATTCAACTTGTTCAGCCTCTCATTCACTTTTTTTCTTTGCCTGGAGTGCTACAGTAACGGGCAACGGCCTCTAGGTTTCTTGGCACCAAGTTCGAGTCTCTTCCTTGAGCAGCCCCTGCACCTTACAATACGCGTACCTAAAATAGCCTCAGACTCAAAACTTTGGTTCACACCTTATGTGGTTAAATCAATGATAATTTCATCTTAAACGAACATCACCTTGATCTTTAGGGGGAAAAAAGGGGTAAGAATTTAATTCATTATAATAGTTTGATAATAAAAGCTGATAATAGTATTCTTTTGCATATTTTTCTCAGTTTATTTAAGCCAGGATCGGCCCTTCATGTCTCGATCAATGCTGTACAGCCAAGTGTCAACAATCTCCTACGTTCATTTACCGTCAAAAAACGCAATGGGTTACTTGTAAGCGGTAAACATAAACAGCTGCCTAAGGATGTCCTTCCGCCTGAAGACTAATGTCCGACACAATTTTACACCCTCCGTGTCAACAGGCTGTAGATGTCAGCCGCCCTGGGAAGTAATTCAGTAAAGATATTGTGAATATAATAGAGTTGTCAATCAGAAACCTCAAAACTGTAATTAGAAAGGGAATAACTGACCTCTATGAAACAAGTGGACGAGTTCAGATAAGCACAAGTGGAAACAATTTCCATCACAGTGAAATGTGTAAAGTTACTGCCCGGGAATTATCGATCTATTAGCTTAGAGGCTGTGGTTGGAAAACTCTTGGAAACCATCATTCGAGATAGAACTGCACACCACTTAGAGGACCACCACGTAATAAACGATTCTCAGTCTGGTTTTTGACGAAATAGCTCATATATGACAAATCTGCGATGCTATAATCTACATGTACGTATGACGAAAGTAAGGAACTTGATATCATCTATCAAGCTTTTCAAAAAACTTCTGATAAGGTTCCACATCAAAGGTAACTAGCAAATATTATTAAGTCACAATTGCATTATGGGGTCGTACTTCAGTGGATAAGAAACTGGTTGACTGGCCGTAAAAACAAGAGTTGGTCAAGCATCGGAATGGTTGACGTAACAAGTGGAGTGCCACATGGATCGGTCTTGGGACCGGTTGTCTTTCTCATATATATCAATAATATTAATAATGGGCTGCATTGTAAGATATCAAACTTTGTTGACGATACAAAGCTGGTGAAACAAGTCTACAAATGACTTGAACGTGTACAGCTTCAAACTGACACAGACACACTCATGAACTGGGCTCACAAGTGGCAAATAAATTTTAATATCGACAGGTGCAAAGTTTTACATATTTGTAGCAAAAACTAAAAGGCAAGCTACAGTGTGAATTCTGCTGAGCTGCAACAGATGAATGAGGGAAAAGACGTAGCAATCTCTGGCGACCTAAAAACGAGTAAGCAATGTACACAAGCAGTGAAAAGAGCGAAAAAAAACTGGATTCCTTTTTATTGCCTTCGGATTGAAGTCCAGAGAAATCATTCTTACTCTTTACAGTTAGCTTATTCGTCCCCGTCTTCAGTATTGTGTTCAGTTTTTGTCAACCAACCTTAAAAAAGAAGTGGATGGAGAGAGTGCAGCGTCGAGCTGCCAAGATGATACCCGGACTGAGAAACAAATCCTACGAGATGAGATTAAACGACTTCAATCAGTTTAGCTTTAGAAAATAGAAAGTTGAGAGGTGATGCAATAAAAGTATTCAAAATTATCAAAGGCTTTGATAATCTGGAGTAGTCTTGTTATTAATCCAAGTTACTGATTCGTCTTATTTCACTCGCAGGAACGGAAGCAAACTCGTGGGCAAACGGTTTAATTCGAATGAGGTGAAGTATTTTTTCTTCAGCATGATTGTTAACATATGGAACGATTTGCCAGTTAGAGTGGTTGAGAGCAGAACTATAAATACGTCTAAGAACAGACGATAAATATTTGGCTTCAGGTCGACGACTTATATTATTTGCGCCTCCTTAGTCACAATGACAATTTGCAGGTTATTCTCTCTCAATAAAATGAATTCCTTCTAACTTATAACACATTTATCTGTGAGATTCTGATATTTTCCACCATCACAAACATTCTCGGAAGGACTTAGTGGTCTGCTGCTGTCTGAATTCCTCTGCATTCCCTTGTATACGAACAGAGTGTATAGGATATTGCATGGTCAGCCTTGGCAAAGCATGTCGCACAGTCTTAGATGACCCTCATTGGAATAGTTAGTCATAAACTCACCTGACTTGACTTGTCTCCCACCTCCCCCCCTGCAGGAGTTCAGCGTGCGTGACCTGGACCAGTTCCTGTACTCGGGTCACACGCTGGACACAGTGCTGACCCCGGCCGAGAGGGAGTTCTGTGTGCGCCACGAGTTGGACGCCATCAGGGCCAAGCAAGAGGAGGGCCACGTCCCTGGCTATCCTGACATCAAGCTCTTCCCGGGCCAATCCATAGGTAAGTTCCCCTTGGTTCGAATCCGTCGGGAAGGACTCTCGTGTGCCTTCAGTAGCCACCGGAATGAGAGCAACCGTGACTCGCATCAGCCAAGGGGTCGCGCTCGTCAACGTGCATCATGCGTGGGCTACGTCCGCCAAAGGGTGACCGGAGGGGCGGGCAGGGTCGTCCAGCCCGGTTCTGTTGACTGGAATCATGAGGCTGGAGCTTGAGCCTTGCAAGTGTCTGCTCGTCTCTCTCCCGCTTCTGTTTAAGAGCGGAAACTTTTCCTTCATCAGCAGCATTCTACACTTGATACGTACGTCCCATCCCAAAGCAGGGACACTGTTCTTGCCCCCAAAGCTATCGTCCTGTTGCTTTGACTTTTCTTGCATTTCACACTCTTCTCTTTGATCACTGGTATGGCTTCCACAAAGTAAAAGGTCCACTGGTGATTATCCTTGCCTGTCTTTTAATATCTGGGCATCATCTGTGAGAGCTTATGGAAACTCCTATGTAGTTGCACCTTGATGAATCACAAGCTTTTGACAAGGTGTAGCATCAGGTTCTTATCTCCAGGCTCCCCCCTTTTGGAATTCCTCTCTCTCTCTTTGCTCCCTCTTATCTAGCTTCCTATCTGATCGGTTTATCTCTGTAGTTGTTGATGGATCAACCCTCCCCGTATCTCTATAAACAGTGGTGTCTCCCAGCGTTCTGTCGTTTCTCTTACAATCTTCCTTCTTTTCTCGACTATTTTCTTTCTTCAACAGATAACCAAATACAGTCATATGCTGACAACTCAACACTGCAATCCTCCACTTTTGCCAAATCTTCTTTCATCCTGTCACTCGATCTTCATCTTGTCTTATCACAACTTCTCACATAAACTCAGACTTGGACAGGGTATTCCAGTAGGGTAGACAGAACTGGTCAGACTTAATGGGTCCAAAACCCAGTTTTTGCCAATATCTCTTTCTTAAACTCCACACAGCTTTCCTGTCTCTTTTGATGGAACTGTAATTCCACCACTTAACACGGTGAATATTCTCTGTATCACCACAACATCTAATCTATCTTGGAAATCCTGAATTACAGAGATAGACAAGTCTGGTTGCAAGAAACTGGGAATCCCGTTTAGATGTTGTAACAGTAATTCCGTTTATATAAGGGCTGATCCGTCTTTGTATGGAGTGCTACCCTCACATCCGGGGTGGTTCTGGCTCCACGTACTATCTAGACATGAGTTGAGTCTACGGCAGTTCGATTTACCAAAAGTCGAAGCCTGACCCACTTCCCCTACGCCGCGGTGTTGGTTCGCCTTCCCGGTACTTTCCGTATTACTTCGGTCTTTGCTACCGAGAGTTGACTGGTCCCGCGTCCTCGGCACTGGCCACACCACGTATCACTGGGCAGCCTACAGCGTCACAGAATTACGGTGTCGTGTGCGTTGGCAGCTCAAGGGTGGGCATTCTTGACGTATGGTCTTTGTTTTTTCCAAAACCTCTTAGATTTAGAACTCTCCTCTTAGTTTTAGAACTCTCTACCGCCGTACGATTTTCCTAACAACTTTTTCTACGTGAAATAGATAGTTCCACCATGTAACTAGTGTGATGTCAGATGAAGTGTACATTTACGATTATATTTTGTAGACTATTTTTATATAATCACCTTCATATGCAATGAAACTGATTAAATCTGAGTTCGTTAACCTTTCAATCCGGCATTTGACCTGTGCTTCTCCACCCTTCCTTCCCCCACGACCTGTAGTTTACTGAGGACCTGTGACAGACAAGAAGTGACGGGCATAACCCACATGACAGGTCTGTCGACCTGTTGAAGCCAGATTTTGGTACGTTGGAGACCCGAGTCTTAACCCGTTCCTTGTTCAGTTTGATTTCCAAGCTTGGCTGTGGCTACCTGTGTGTCTGAATGAGTCCTGTTCCTCTGGGTCTCTCTCTGTCTCTCTGTCACCCGTGAGTCCTACAGGAGTCGCGTTCACTCCTGCCGTCCACCTGTAATAATAATGATAATAATGATAATGATAATAACCGATAGCTTGTTTGGTCAATTTGTATTACATAATACAAACTGAAACTCTTCATGTCGGCTGGGAGGGACTACGTGACTTGAGCATCGTGCACGATCGCTGTCTCAGCCTTGATCTCTGGCTGGCGTAACTGTGCATGAAGCATTATCTAGTCAGCATGCTTAATGCTTCCTGTGACACGGAGAGCTTGCGGCCTTGTGACACAGATTGCTTGTGGATGATTACTAGTCGTTTACGTGTATGTAGATCTTTTCTTTTTTTTTTCTATGCCCTAAATACAAGGACGTTGACCTGTGGGTCGCGATTGTGATTGATGTGACAGTCTTCCTGGATTACGACCAGCATCTGTCCCTATAAGTCTCCAGACCCGTTAACAGAAGCGACTGTCCTCTCTCTCCAGACCCGCTAACTCACCACCTGTGCTCCCAGTGACCCGTAAGACTTGTAAGTAGACCTGTGCTCCTAACGACCTGTACGTAGACCTGTCAGTCCTTACCTCCGCTCCTAATGACCTGGATGTAGACCTGCCCCGTCCTTGCCTGACATCCCACTGACCTGTACAACTATCAACATCACCTGTGCCCCAGACGCCACAACCCTTTCCCCCCCCCCCCCCTGCTGCTGACATGCAGGTCCCGTAACTGGAGCGTTAATCTCCCACCTTCGCCGGCAGTGAGCGTGTACCTGGCAGAGGAGCTGGTGACGGCCATGTACCCATTACACGACCGGCAGGCGCTCGAGAGCCTCTCGTCCTACTGGTACAAGGCTTTCTTCCAGGCTGCACCCTACGGTGAGTGGCGAAAGGGGGGAGGGGGGCTGTTTGAGGGCTGGAAGGAAAAAGAGGGCTGAAGGAAGGGAAGACAAGGGAGGGACTGAGGGCTGGAAGACAAGAGAGGGCTGAAGGTATATATGTATATATTCTTGTCAGATAGTGAGGTGCTATACGCTGGTGTAGGAGCAGACTGTAATAACTTATTAGTTAGTCTTGGTGCATCATTTCCTGGAGTAGTTAACGTCTTTATATCTTTTCTTGATTTGTTTTTAAACCTTGCCATGTCTTATCCCGAAATATTTTGTGGTGTAATATCTTGACGTGATTTGTTTTGAAATTTATACTCTAAAGATGATTTGTTTTTGAATATTGCTGTTTGGAGTATCATTATTTCGAACATTGTTTTCTGTGAAACTCATTGGTTTAGAACATCGTGACTTGCAATATCACGGAACGATTATGTGCATTTATCTTCCTTTGTAGTATTTTATGGCAAATTTTTTGGTTGGATAATCTTATAACGAATGTTTTCATAACGTCATTGTACTCAGAATGTGTTTGAATAGGTCTATGCTAAGACCTTGCAGTTATGGAAAGCCTTATGAATTGGTGTCCTTATAATCCAAGTGATTATGTATTTTCAGAGATGATTTGTTCTTATCTGTATTTCCACGATGTCGAATTTATACGATGTGAGCCAGAGGACAATGTGCACCTAATACGACAAACTACAGAACTGCCTTATTCATAGTATTAGTGTTAGTGACTGGGTGTGAGCGAATGAGGCCTGTATGTACGTTTCTTTTATTGTTGTTGTTGGTGCTTCTCTGTTGAAGCAAGAGAGGCATTCTGGTGTAAGATACATATTTGCTCACTTATGGATTCATTAGTCTGTGTAATGATGGAAGTCTACAAATTTATATATCATTTTCTCCCAATGTTTAGCAAAAGTTCCCCTTGAAGTAAGTAACACAACCTTTCCTCAGATATTGCCTGAGTTGTCTGAATGATCCCTTTTTTTAGGATGGGGTTGCTTGGGCCTCATTTCCGTATTAGATAAAGTCAGGTCACGTCCAGTGGCGTCCCAACATTCATTAGATTTGGATATATGTTCTTATTATTCGGGTCAGACGAGGCTCATTAGTGGGGCTTGTTGATTAAGTGAGTTCTCTGCAGGAAAATATGGGGAACGACATGCAGGGGGATGTGACTTTCATTTCAGATGGTCTTTGTGAGGGTTGGGGAGAGGGATTTTAACGAGATGAGGCTGGCGGCTGTTGCTGCAGCCTTGCCGAAGTCTGAATCTCTCTCTCTCTCTCTCCCTCCCTGTTGTAAAGTCTCAGGCAATATCCGGAGGTCAGACGGTGAGCAGCCCAAACCGGAGGGGACCACAGATCCGACCTTTAGGCAGAACAGCACTCTGTCATCCTCACGACCTCCTCCCTCGATGGTGGTCTGTCTCCCTCGGGTCACCCAGAGGGACGCTCGTGTAAGTCACAGTCCCTGAACGACCGGCCGATGTGCCGAGCTGAAAAAACAACTTGAAATTTCGTGTTAAGCCGCGGGAGCTCCAGTAGGTTTACAACACTAAAAAGTTAGGTAGACGGACCACGGGTGTAAACCACAGCGGGACGCCAATAAGTCTAGTGAGGGTAACGTCTACTTGTGTTCTTTCCAGGCTACTTCTTACCCGAAATCAAACTCCCCACTATTTCCTTGCCATTCCCCAAAAAAGTTGACGACGGAAAGGACGACCAAGTCGGGGACGCTGCTCCGTACTCAGGTGACGACCCCGACCTAACCCCAACACATCCCCCTCCCCTGGTGACGTGAGCTTGCCTCAGCTGGCCTCAGTTTAACCCCAGACTGGTTCTGAAGTGATCCTCGTTTAACATGAGATGAACCCGAGCTTGCTGGAGGCACGACCCGCTTTAACCCGAGCTAGACCGCCGTGACCCAGCTTGACCTGAGCTGATCCGGTCTCCGGGTCGGGTCCAGTTCGGGTGTCGGTGTAAACTTTGGATCACGTGCCACTAAACGCGATATAAGCAGCTTCTCCTCTTAACCACGACTCATACCGCTTGGCTTTCCTCGTGATTAATCACATGTTTAATGTCTCTCACATAAACCCCTTGTTTTGCTAATGGAAGAGAAAATAGTTTTCTCTTATGAACAGTCACTCACACTGACCTGATTCTAATCAGATGCATTTTTTTTTTCACCCAAGTACAGAGCTTCAGATGACCAAACGAACTGGCAGTGCCGGAGGGCGAGACTTGCAGGAAAACGATAATGTTGTGGTGAAGTCTGTGTCTAATCCACGGCTTTGAACAGGAAAACGTGTTGCATTGCCTCACAGCAAATGGAAGTGGGAGATTTACTCAACGTCAGAGTCTGGCTCTTACTCTCGCATCAGTAAAGTTCTTGCGAGAAGAGTTACTCTCCATATGTCGAGTAGAGTCACGGGTTGGAGTCTGTCTCTTCCTCTTGCTCGTGTTGACCTACAAAATAAAGAGAGTAACTTCAATCGTCTGGGTCGAGTCACAGAGGAATAGCGATGCAGTCATTCCCCCAGTCACTCGAGTATAGTCCCAGGGAGAGTCCTCAGCTTTCCCACTCGAGTAGAGAAATCAGTCATCCAGCGGCGTAAGTGAATTCATGCAAGAAAACCCTTTCTGCAACTGCTTGAGGTCCCCTGAAGAATAATTTCCTTCCGTGTTGGAAGCCACAGGAGACGAGTCCATTTTCCACCAGTCTGAACAGAATTGCCGAAGATGAACTCTTCCTCCGAGTGTATCAGTAAAGAACGGATCATGACATGCAGAACGCCGTGACGTCAGAACCCAGGCCCAGCTGACCAGACACAAAAACCTCAGCTGAAAGGTAAGCTGTCATCAGAGAGCCTCACAAGCAGATTCTCTGGTTGACGGACATGAACCGCTGACCACTTGTGCATAGGTCGATCGTATTTCGGACGGAGGCACGAGTTCGCGTGTCCCCAGCGGCAGCAGCGTGACCTGGGCCAGGTGCGCGGGGTCACGACTCCCCGGGCCTCAGCCAAGCCAAGCCGTGCTGCCCCGTGACTTGTTAACCTTCCAGCCAGACGGGACCTGGGCCTCTCCAGCTTGTGGCAGTTTAGCTTCGACGACCGATTTCCTCTCACCGTCGGTAGGCCCCAGGTCCCCACACACGTGCCTCGGGCTGATACTCGCCTCCTGCGGTTCTCTCTCAGAGTGAAGTAAAAAGAGCAGGTGCTTGGCTCTTGGCACGCCCAGGCAGGACGATTTTCCTCTCCTTGATTACAGTCATTAGACTCCCCGATCGACTCGTCCGCCTAAGGGTGACGATGGTGTTGATGGTTCCGCCACACGATCAAGTGACCAGGTCGATCTGTTGAATGAGACTCGTCCTCTCCAGTGTTCTGTGGAGTTCGTATTCTCCCGCTCAAGAGCCTTGTGGGCGGTAAGGTGGGTGGAGGCCCGTGGGTTCTCTGAGGCGGGCGGGAGGGTAGGTGGAGGATCGTGGGTTTTCCATGGTGGGCGGTAGGGTTGGTGGCTTAACGTGGGTTCTCTGTGGCGGGCGGTAGGGTGGGTGGAGGATCGTGGGTTTTCTGTGATGGGCGGTAGGGTGGGTGGAGGATCGTGGGTTCTCTATGGTGGGAGGTAGTGTGGGTGGAGGCCCGGGGGTTCCCTGTGGTGGGTGGTAGGATGGGTGGAGACGTGGGTTCTCTGTGGCGGGCGGGAGGGTGGGTAGAGACCCTAGGGTCGCATGTAGTGGGCGGGCCCAGGGGTGGTGGGTGTAGACAGCAGAGGGCGGGGCTTAACGTGCCTGTTGGCCATCATTCAGCCAATCAGCTTCGCTAATAATATATTTTGTTTTTACCTATGCAATATTGCAGTTTTGCAAGTATTAGTATTTGGCCAGTGGGGCTGGGGGGCTACCTCCACCTGGGACACACACACACACACACACACACACGTACATTGTTAACTTCACATTTAAGACTACACATTTTGTTGCACGCCTGAACATTGTTAATTTTTTTTGTTAGCACTGATTAAGTTGATTAGGGCAAAGAGGCAAAAGGGAAGCTCAACACAGCCTCGCCAAAGGCGGCCTTTCACTAAGCTGTTTAACCGCAGAAGAAGAGCGGAGTCCGGTTAACACCTTCTCACGTCAAGAGACTTGCTGTCGTGCACTTAACACGGGACCACTTGCCGCTCTGTCTCAATAGCTAAATCCTCTGTAAGGTGGTTAATCCTTCGTATGTTGCCTCCTAAATCCTTTTGAACTGCGTCTAAATCTTCGGTTACCTGCCGAATCCTCTCTGTAATACCACGCAAATCCTCTACGGTGCTTAATCCTCTGTCTGGCGCTAAATCAATCCCCCTAATTTCCTTCATAAATGCTCCCTGTGGAGCCTGGTAAAATCCTCTGTTGTGCCATCTAGATCTGCTTTTTCGGTACCTAATGAATCCCGTCCAGTAGTCAGTAAATCCTTTACGCTGTCTATAAGAAGAAAAAAATATATATATATATATATCCTCCGTAGGCCGAGAAAATCCCCAATGCCGCCCAGTGAATCCCTTAAGGTCCATCACAGACCCTGTCCCGTGGTACGTAATAAATCCCGTGTTCCTGGCCTTCAGCGAGTCGCTAGCATGGCGACCATGGATCTGAAGTCTGTGAATCTTCTCTCCCTCCACCCCGCCTCCCACACAAACACATAAAGTCCTTCAGATACCAGTAGTGTCACCTTTTCCTCCTCCTCCTCCTCCACTTCAGGAGGACCTCGAGCAGCAGCGTGTGTCCTGCCCACTGACGTGTCCTCCCTCCCTCCGCAGAGAACATGCGCTCTTACTTTGGGGAGTCGGTGGCCATGTACTTCAGCTTCCTGGGGTTTTACACGATGGCCCTGCTGGTGCCGGCGCTGCTGGGGCTCCTGCAGGTGGTCCTCTCCGTCGACAGCCTCACCGAGTACGCCCTCTTCGCCGCCTTCAACCTCATCTGGGTCACCATCCTCCTGGAGGTCAGTGCCGAGCGGTGGGAGTACTCGGTAGTGCTCACCGCAGGAGATGTACACAGAGTTACGAGAGAATGAGTCGTGTGAGTCCCGTGTTGTGTGAGGTGGGCTGAATGGCAGCAGTCCACGTGTGGGTGAGGCAGAGAGAAAGAGAGAGAGAAAAAATAATAATTATAGGGCCAAAGGATTGAAAATTAACACCCAATGAAGCACTGGATTACTGTGTGACTTTCATCAAGCCTCCTGCTACGCATATGGGTGAAAGTGGTGATGTTTGCACCCCCTGGTACGTGCGTGTGTGCGGAGGAACGTGTACAATGTTCGTAATGACAAGCTAAAATCAGTGGTGATGATAGTGGCGATGACGTATATGGCTTACTGATTGTGATGGTGCAGACAGAGTGGGACACACTGTAGTGGCTGCACGTGTGTGCGTATGTGTGTGTGTGTGTGTGTGTATGTCTCAGTTCGTGAAGTGTTAGTTGTGGCATTGTGTTCCCTCCTGCAGGAGGCTAACAGCGCGAGTGAAAGGCGAGGCTGTACCGTTGTCGGTGGACGAAAATGAATACAGTCTCCTCGAGAGACTTCTCACTTTAAAGGAGTCCATAATTACCCCGCTCCTGATTTGAGCGTAGCTTTTAAACTGCGGGAGCCCCATAAAAGGGGTACTACTAGGTGTGACCAAACTGTATAATGAAAAAGATATAAAAATGTAATTCATTCGATATGTCCGTACCTTTGCCATTAACGATATGTTAATAATTCTTTGTTCCTTGTTTGCCAGAGGTGACAGCCACTCAGAGAATTTGAATATTTATCACCTTAGTGTTGGTCGTATGTCCTTCTTACGACAGGTCGCCTGCATGATTGCAGAATAAAAGAATTGTTGGGAGTCACAGCTGGGGGTGAGGTGGGCTTCCTTTACTCTCCACTCTTCCTTCACATTTCCCTCAGTTTTTTTTTTTATTACAAACCAAGACCTTTTTTTTTTCTGAAAGTGTCCTGGTGTTACCCCTGGCCTCTCTCCAAAAGTTTCTGAAACCCAGAGCTGTGCTACTCCCGGTAGGAGGAAATGTAGACTCCTTTGGAGCCTCTCGACAGACGTGACCTCTCACTCTTACGCTGTAGCCTCGGGCAGGCGGAGTCGAGTGGAGTCGACTTCATATTTGATTTTGGACGTTCGCTGCTCGACATATTCGCCACAAGAAAAAACAGTGATCACGCGGACACATTTACAGTGAAGACTTAGGAACGTGAAGACCCTCAGCTGTAGGTAGAAAGAGCGAGATGTGAACGAGAAAGAGATGCCAAAAAGCGAGAGTGGATATAGCAGGCACTACTGCCAGCTTGCATTTGAGAGGTACAAGAGGAAGGACGGGGACTGAATAATAGTACCATGATAAACACATGAGTTATTTATGGAGGATGTGAAGACATACGACATGTGGTGAATGATATGTGCGCGAGTGTTACCACAGCGCAAGACATTATAGCGAGTCCCTGTCCCAGTGATGTGGAATGGGGAGGAGGAGGTCATACATACCATTGTACATCGTTTAAAAAAAAGGCTTCTGGTCCCGCTGAAGTTTCTCCGTATGGGCCGAAGAAGTTGGCAGGTGCGCGGGAAATGCTCAGGATATCGCAGGAGAAAGACGAGGTGGCAGAGGAATGGAAGAGGACACGCATCGCCGGAAAGGAGACCTGGGATAATGCAGTGGACTACACAGAGCTGTCTCTCTGGTGACTGTGGCTCGTAAAACACTGCAAGGGGTAACCAGACACAAAATGGATCACTGACCGTAAAGGTGCAGCAGCGAAAACGAGATTTGCAGGAGTGAATGAACTCCGTCTCAAGAAAAAGAACGTAGGGCAAGTTGTACGCAGAGTGCTAGAAAGCATCTGACGACGTACCACAGACGAGGTTAGTAGAGCAGCTGGTAGGAATGAAGGGTGAGACTCACTCGAGGGTGGAAGGTTTGCTTTAGTGGAAGGGAACAGTGGACGCACGTCATCAGGAGCCCTCTGAGAACGGGTTGTGGTCGTCAGTGGCGTGGTCCATCCTGATCTTTCCTGCGACCATCAATCTTGATCTAATGACTTGCAAGAAGGACTGAATATGTTTGTGGACGTTGCCACAGTCATGGGGGGGGGGGGGGGGGGGAGTAGA
>JAUUDW010182092.1:0-14600 GCA_032361385.1 Panulirus guttatus | reverse complement strand
TCCAGTATTCCTCTGAGGTCCCAGTATTCCTCTGAGGTCCCGGTATTCCTCTAAGGTTCCAGTATTCCTCTGAGGTCCCGGTATTCCTCTATGGTTCCAGTATTCCTCTGAGGTCCCAGTATTCCTCTGAGGTCTCAGTATTCCTCTGAGGTCCCAGTATTCCTCTGAGGCCCCAATATTCCTGTCAGGTCCCAGTATTCCTCCTAGTATCTCCAGTCAGGCCTCGGTGCTCTCCCCAATGCCCCTCATACAGATGGTCCTTTCACCCACATCCATGGGACAGGGAAGACCTATTTCCTCTGTTAGATAAACCTGGACTCCCAAAGTAAATCTATCACTCCCATGATTAAGTACCACATCAGATTTTTAATGTCTAGTCTCTAAAAGAGGGTAATAATGAGTGTCTCAGTGTCTGTACAGTTATTTATTTATAAGTTTCTGTTGTGAAGTAGCGTTCTATCCTTGGAAATCTATTGACTCTCATACAATTCTTTAAACTTGTGTGCACTGCTTACGTTCACTTCCATCACTTGAATTATCCTAATTATCTACAGTTGTGATACTTACAAATTACTTTTCGATATCTTTACTTGAAAGAGTTTCTGGGTTGTTTCTTGCCATGGTCACTAGCTGTTCTTTCTTTGTATCTTTTAAAGTACTTTTCACTATTAACATTATCAAACTGGCACGGAAACTTGAAAGTTGTGTTTAATTCTCCTTTTATTTTTGCCTTTCCTGTGAAAGACGACAATATACCTTCTAACCTCACCTTTTAACTCAGCTCTCTTCTTTGGGTTATATTCTTTGCCCCCCCCCCCTCTGCATTCTTGCTGTTAGATCTTTATGATTCTGTAAGAGAGGTGACTAAACTTGAGATGCATGTTTTAATCTAAGGCTAGTTTAAATTGTTAAAGGTTCATTGAACATATTCTTACCAATTCTACTAAATGTAATTTAATGTATCTAGTAGACGCTCTGCTTCCTTAACAGTGCTTTTAACGTGATGTTCTGACGATAGGTTGGGAACAGTATTGAACCCAGAGTCCGTTTTACACTTCTTAGTCTAAAACAGAGCTCATTCTTGCACCAGACCCTTGGATACTCTTGCATCAAACTGGCTCTTGCATTAGACCACTGGTTGTTCTTGCACCAAGCCACTAGTTATCCTTGCTCCAGACATCACGCTGCCCTACACCAAACCACCGGTTGTCCTTGCTATCAGACCAGCGGCTGTCCCTTCACCAGACCACTGTTACTTCCATTAATTGAAAGTCATTCTCAGAACTGGTTTATCAGATGTTAAATCTGGATTTCTATCATGAAATATCTCAGTAGATTTTCTCATCGAATTATTGTTGAGATATTATCAATGAAATGCAACTTTTCTCTCATTCTTTCACATGTTTTTGAACATCAGAAACTAGTAATCAGTTTACGTGTTCAGAGCAAAGGATCCTTTAGCATTCAAAAGAAGGCAATCATGAGATGCCATCCTAAATACATGACCTACAGCATCAATAGTGTGGTGAGGCTGCCACACACATCAACCCGCTCAAGATCGTCTCCTCTCAACCCTACATGTGGCTAATCACTCAGAAAAATGCCGTCTTACATGAGCAGTTCATAGAGTCTTCAGTCACTCCTAAACGTCAGTTTCTTGGATGATTGTAATGAGTCTTTTAAAGTAGTTATTTCCATCACGGTGTATAGTACAAATTGATGAGTTCAATTTTCATTAGCCCGATACGAACGCCAGATAGATAGTAGGTTAGGTAAATATATCTTTCACTACGAGGAAGGTCTCCACGAAATGTTGTGCAAATGGTCACAAACCAGTGGGACGCGAGTCCTCCCAGTAGTCTCTTCATAATTAAGAACACAGGAAGAATGACAAATATGTGACCGGGTGTGGGGCTGGGGAGCAGTCCGACCTGGTCTCTACCCGACCGCCTCCACGTTTGTCTGAGTCTTCATTACTCACATCTTACACTGTTATTATTTAGATGAATTATCAAAGATGTGGATAATTTTTGTAATGTAGATCTGCTTGATACAGATAACGTCTTGAGTAAATATTCAGTAGTGAGGGATTTTTTATGTTTGCTATGCAAGAACCTGCTAGATGCCGTCACAGAGTTCATCTGTCCAACAGTGACCCTGGCATTACAGGAAAAATATGTATGATGATATGACTAATTCAATCACTAATCTTTAAGTAACGTATGAGATTATCTCGCAGATAAGAAACAACCATCAGATTCTCTCGAGATTGATATGTGTCGCTGATTGAGAAGATTAGCACAAGGGACGTCCTGGCACTAAGGTTCATATCCTACACAAACAAGTCAGGATTTTGCTCTTCTACAACAACCCTATCCAAGGTCGAAAACTGCGACGCGATGTGATAAATGATTTTCGCAGATCTTGTGCTGCTGGCGAGGTTTCTTAACAACTTTCTAATTGCGACGCATGATGGAGGCGGCCAGACGACCCTTCTGGTTTTTACATCAGTGAGACATTTTCACGCTTGTAGAATTTTTCTCTTGTGGGTTTTTAGTCTTTTCCTAATAACTTGTTTAATTATTCTATTGTTGTCAATTTCCTTTGGGAAAAGAATTGAGTGTGCTCAGTAAAGAGGTAATGACTTACTGATGTATGCCACTTCCTTCATAGTCGCACGGTTGCTTCTGGTTCAGAAAGATTAACAGTATTCCGCACAGTTTCATAAATGTTCCACGAAGTAATATTTGTAACCTAAAAGCAAACAAGGTATGTTGGTTTTACTGAGCTTTCATTTGTCGTGCCTGGTGACTGGGTCTTCTGTCGTCAAGGAGCCCCGCCGGCCCACCGCCAGGATTTATAGTGAATGAAAGTGAGCGATAACCTTCGCCACGGAGGGGCATCGAGAGGAGGCATCAGGGGACGTACTTCCACCCACGAATGCCAAGTAGGAGCTGATGAGGGCAGATGTGTGGCAGTGTCCTGGTCCTACCCCTGTGGCAGCGTCCTGACCGTACCACTATGGCAGAGTCCTTACCCTACCACTGTGCCAGCGTCCTGGCCTCACCACTATGGCAGTACCTTAGGCCCCATTGCAACAGAGCCCTGGGCCCCACCACCGTGGCAGCGTCGTGGGTCTCACCACTGCCACAGCCCTAGTTCTGCATGGTTCATCTCTAGATTCCTCCATACGCTCCTGTTGCTTTCGATTCGGACTAAGCTACATCAGCCTCTTCCTGTTCTTGGCCACATCTGCTGTAGGCTGCTGCATTTAACCTGAGTGATGATGAGTTGCTTCAGGATACTTAGATAATCTGTCTCACATCCTACAGTGTTCTTTCCGTTATCCCAGCAACATATGATAACGTCCAATCACCTCGCAGCGTGAAGAAAATAGATTCTTCTTTCTCAACAGAAACACGAGATAACTCTCGCCATAACTCGCATATCAGCTGACCCTCAGGGTTGAGCTTCGCAGCTGTGATTATCATATCTACACAAAACTAAAGAGAAGTCAATATCAAAATATATTTCTTTTCAAGCGGAATAAACAGAGCTGAGAATTTTGGATGGTGACTGTGAATAGTGAGGCATGAATGCCAACTGGCTGGTGTTAATTGGATGGTGATGACTAACCAAGATAGTCTAATAGTCCACTGAAAAGGTAGTGATTACATAACCAATTCGTAAGAGATGGCACAGAAAGGACAAAGAGAGAACAGCCAGGACGTAGGACAAGGACGTGAAACAGACAAGACAGAGAGCGGACAACCAGGATGTAGGGCAGGGCCGTGACACAGACGAGACAGAAAGAGTGTTTTTATTAAAGAATCGCCAGGCCTCAGCCTGGCACGAGCCCTTGTATTTAGACGGGCTGTCCCCGCAGAGACGGAAAAGACAGGACGTGGAACAGAAATTTTACAATTGGTGGTGTTTGTATTGGCATTGTTATGTAGTACAGTAGTATTAGTCAGCGTGTGTGTCAGAGTTGTTAGGAGACGTGTTAATGAGGAAGAAATGTACGGTTAATATGTTTGTTTGTCTTGGTCCTGTCATACCTCTCTTGTTCGTTTCTGCTCCTATAGCTCATATAGTTTTATAGTCTCGTCAAAGAACGTCTCACGACAAAGCAGTGATCAAACTCGTCAAGTAATGATCAGTCTCAGGAAGACATCAACAGTTTCTGTTTTTTACCTGCAGTTTCTTCCCTTCTCACCTACCGCTTTTAAGCCCCAGTTTATCATATCCAATGCGTCCATACAAATTTTCTTGATTCTTAAGTGTCGGAGTTTTTCAATTAAAATTCTTCATCTTAAGCAAGCCACCCTACAACGTCCTTAGTCACCTTTCTGATTCGCCTGTCCCAAAGCGTGAAGTCCTCTTCAGTCTTTCAGTCCCGATGCAGCCTCTCGTGCTTCAAACACAGGTAACTCTCCGCTGCATCATCCTAGAGTTAACCTCAACAATCCTTAAACGCTACTTATTCCACCAACTCCTCAACCCATCATCTCAAACGTAAACAGTTTACCCTTCAACTCTACAAACTTCTCATTCATCGTAAATCCATCAAGTCCAAGTTAACCCACAACTCAGTTCATCAGCCTGTCAAACCGTCAAGCAGACATCGACCCTCCACTGCCCACCTGACTAGCGGTGAGTGTGATAAATCGCCAATTAAATCTTCTTAGACTGGTGGCTGCTACTGGGCCCCGCCACCACTAATGCTGTGGGGGAGGGCTTTTGTTTTTCTTAATAAAGAGACGATTTCTGGTTAATTTCTACTGGGAAGGGGACGCCGAGTGTGAGGGTGACGGAAGATGCAGATGTTGAGCTATATCTGCCTCTTCCGTCAACCTCACACTCTGCACCCACACACTTACTCTCCACCTCATATTCTCCCTGTACCTCACATTCTTCCTCTTCCTAAAACTCATCCTTCACTTCTTGTTCTTCCTCCATCTCACACTCACCATCCACATCGCCTTTTCCAACGTGACCCTCTCCCTCTATCTCCACCTATCCTTCCACCTCACATCCTCAATCCACTTCACCCTATCTCCCTGCTCTCAACATCGTCTCTCTTTCTCCTTCATCATCCATCCCTCCCCCATTCCATAACACCTCCATCACTTTAGTCATCACTGCTCCTCCATCAACCCACATCCACGGCATCATCTCCTCACTGCACAAGCCTGCCTCTTTCAGCCTCTCTCTCTCTCCACCACTGGTTCCCTCCCTTCGTTTATCTCCACTGTTTCTTTACCGTCTTTCTTCACCACCTCCTCTACTCTTCTGAAATTCCTCTGTGCCCTTCCCTTCTCCAGTGCTCCCTTCCTGATGTTATCAATCACCATGGTGGGGAGGGAGGGAGGGAGTGGCAGAAGGGTAGGGGGAATGACTTTGCCAACCCCTCCTTGGGGCACCGCACACCTGGATGCTCCCAGGAGAGACCGCAGGCAGGGAGGGGCGTGAGGGCATTTGATGGGCCCTGATAACGCCATACGCCCACGCCCCCACGCGCCTTCGCTAGCTCCTGTGACTTAGCAGTTACACGCCCATGCTCACTCAAGCACGCCGTCACATACAAATATGAGGACACAGGATCATAAGATTGAAATGAAGCTGCATTAAATCTATAAGACTATATAAGGCAGCTGCTGACCACATCCACCTTGTTCACTAGTGTACCTGCCCAATCTATCCCTGGAGCATCCCACTGTGTCTGTTGTGGTGATATAATTAGGTAATCTGTTTAGTCATCTCAATTCTTTTTCTAATCTCCGCCTTACTATCACCTCTTTGTCCTTACATTTCTCTAGTTTGATATTTGCTTATAATTTGTTTGGCGTTCTGTCTTGAATACTTAATTTAAGTACCTGACTGATGCCAACTTTATTGTTCTCTTCATCCTTACAAGCATCTCCACTAAAACGCCATCCACTCTGCGTATTTCAGAGAGTCTATATCCATTTTATAATCAGACCACCAAAGCTGGACTCCATAAATCCAGGTGAAGCCGCTCTAAAGCTAGAGCTGCAGGATACAATCAGTAGCGCTGTTGACGACACTTTAAGAAATAAGCCCATGTAATCGGTGGCTTTGTTCCTCATATTGACGCATTGTTGCTTTGGCTCTAAAGCTCTGCCAACCTACACTCCCAGATCACCTCTCCCATCCTGATCTATCCACAAAGTTAAGAAGGTTTGCTTACGAGGAAGTTCCTCTTGCCGTTTACTTTAACTCGATAAACAGCTGAACAAAAATGGCGATGGATCACATAAAGAAAATTAAATTATTGTATCAGGTGATGGGAGCTGATGAATGATTAGTGTACATAAGGCTATCTGACCATCGGTTCACCAGAACTAAAAACCAAAAGAAAAACTCGTGCCTGAGACACATCTGCCGCGCACACCTGAGCCCCGGGTCACAACATCAACACTTACAGGAATTGCTGAATGTATTCATGGAATATGACCGTGAGGTCCATTGTCCTCTGTTCCTGTCTTGATAAACACAAAGAAAACTGCTTTACATTCACTGTTCACCGGAAACGCTTCCCCGTGTCAATAAATCTAGCAAATTATGCTTACCAGCAGAGGACTACGAATAGAAAAATACTTTATTTTCATAAGAACGTTTGGTTAAGTATGTTTGTGTTTGTTTGTTTAGCACATACCACCCGAGAGTCACCGAGGGACCCACAGGATTCCCGCACCCGTGGGCTGCTGGGGTGACGGGTGGGGGGAGGTCAGAGGAACCCTCACCCATGGGCTACTCAGGGATCCACAGGGACCCGCTACCCTTGGGGTACCAATGGGGAGAGACAAATCCGCCACGCGTGGGCCGCTTCGGAGGGTAGGGCGGGGGAGCTGCAAGCACGATACAAGTAACTTGCTCAGAAGAGGGAAGAAATTGTTCTGCTGTTCGTATCTGGTAAGACATTTCTTTACTTAACTTCTAGTTCATGTTTCTCTTAAACTTCAGGATCATTACTGACGACAAAGAGGTTTCAGTCAATACTTCAGAGAGAAATGGTAGATTGCAAGTCTTTCCCGCGCAATAATATCCAGTTGGTGGAACTTCTTAATTCCTTTGATGTTCTACAGTGTTATGAACGATACAAAGCCTTCATATTCACACGAGATGCAAATTCAGATCATGAATTAATGTTATCCCTTCGGTGTCCAACAATATGACAAACAATCAAAAATTCCGAGAAAAGCTCTCTCATCTGGCTTCCCATCGGTAGCTTTGCTCTCTTAGTATGGAAATATGTGGAGCCACCAGTGACACTGTCCCTGTCACTTGTCGTAATGCAGTTGCGTCGCTATCACGCTTACCAACCCATATTGAGACGACGGGAGAAGTAATGTTCAGTCTCAAATCCCTGGCAATCTGGGGTAAAAGTAATTTATGGCTTAGATGTACATCTAAGTCTGCATATTAAGGTATTCATACAGGGTATGATTACTGTAGAATAAAGTTTGGATCACTGAATAAGATGCTCGTGCTTGAAACACTCAACTTGTATACCCACTCTAACATGGGCAATGAGTTAATGACAACGGGCATAGATATTTGCGAGTATCCAAGACCCTGTCTATCCAGACCTGCACTGCGTTAGATGGATATATAAAACCGCTTCCTGTAAGCGGTCCCTGTCGAACCCTCAACGAGAAGTGTCAGCGGCCGTTTGGAATCAGTGAGCCAATTACCCCACGTCAATGAATGCTTTAACCTGAGAATGATCCCGCCACCCCCCACTTCCCCTCTCTCCTGGCAGCCCCTCACCACCCATGTCAAGGAATATTTCGACCGAGACGTAACATACACAGAGAGAGCACATTCCAGCCGGGAAAATACTTAACACAGAGCTAGCACAGACTTGTATCAGTTACACTGACAACCTAACTTAATAAAATGATCAAGTTAGATAATCAGCTTAATTACATTAATGACTCGATGAGATGCAATAACTAATCACCACAGATGAATCGTACAGAGGTGGGTAATGGCATACCAATGTGCATTTAAGAACCACTCAGTACAGGAGTCGCACGTGAGCATTTGACCCAGCACTACGTGATGCCAAGGTGATATACCAACCAGAACCTGATATGTCCTTCCCATTCCCGTGACCTTCCAACCCATAATGATCAGCAGTTTGGGAGGCGACCGTGACACCAGATCTCCGCCCGTATAGGTCCTTCGGACCCGCATGTCCTCAGTCGCCCTCTACCGACCAGACGGCACCTGGATGCGGTTGAACAGTCTTCCAGTGACGGGATGATGTGGTACTGATGACTTTTTGTGAGTTATAAGGAGAGTTTTGCGCTCGCGTTTTCCCGTCTCTCAACCTTCAGTATATGTGCCATGTCTTTACTCATCGTCCACACAGACACAGACACACACTCGAAAGCCTAAGCCAGGTACCCATTTATTGACCAACCCAAAGGGGAGGGGCTCGGTTGCCTGTGGACCTACTGCCGCGCCCCGGATTCGAACCCAGGTGTGAGGTTGTTTTGAGGATAATGATGCTTCCATTTGAGTATGCGCCCATCTCCGGTATCCCTACTCAGCACTTAAGCTGAGAGTGTTTATATGCTGGCCAGGGATTTCAAATCCTGTGTCTGTCTGTTGGGAGGGTGGATCCCTACAGGTCTGGCAGTGTGTCAAACGACATAACGCCAAAATTAAGTTTGCTGTTACTTCAGTATGGAGAAAATCGTACCATTTACTGATTCAAGTTTACAATGATATATCTAAAACACATTGCATAGATAAGGACTGTTGTGGAACAAATTACAGATACATTTCTAAAACCTGAATGACTGAGACAAAGTGTCGAAAAATTCATTGTTCATAAGTAACTACGAATGACTGAAAGATCAGTTGACTGTATTTATCAAACTATATATTCCTGTTACTATGTTAACTGAGATAATAAAAAAAGAACTT
The DNA here is from genome assembly GCA_032361385.1 of Panulirus guttatus. Classification (NCBI taxonomy): domain Eukaryota; kingdom Metazoa; phylum Arthropoda; class Malacostraca; order Decapoda; family Palinuridae; genus Panulirus; species Panulirus guttatus. Next base: position 5,639 of record JAUUDW010182092.1, on the reverse strand, counting down.
AAAGAGCGTTTGTTTGACATCATCCAGAAAATTAAAAAAAAGAACTTTCTCTTTTAATTAACTCATAGAAACGTTGTAAAAATGAAACAGATTTTATTGCTCTTTATTCTAAGGAAGAATAGGTAAATGCTTTTTATAGATTTGAAATCCATTTTCATTCGAAGTTGAACCTGGGATAGACACCAGCTTAACTTAGTATATGTCAACAGCAACATAAAAGAAACACATCACAGGCTTGAAACAAGCAAGAACTATGACGGACAATGATGATGACACATTAGAACCCTTGATCAAAGTCTTCATGACGCTCGAGAAACATAAGATATTCCTCAGCACCATTACTGTGGCACACAGTGTATGGTGAAGACTTGTAGGGTACCAACCAAGGGCGGTACAGTGTATCCACACCATAACGTTATGAAGGGTAAGGTACACTTGTATGAGGTACCATACAGTAACAGTAGAGTGGATCGATCGATGGTCAATAGTACTCCGAGCAGGACAATGGCTGGGTCCGTGCCGGTATCGGGGTCTCAGTATTCAGGTGAACCTCAGGATTAGCAAAACCAACAGACCCAGCAGGGGGTGAGGTCACGCCAAACTGACCTCATCTGCCCCGCCCTCACCAGTTCCTGGGGACCACCACAAAAATACCCGAGGTACTTATCGCTCTCGCTCATCTTTTTAATGCTTCCCTTGGCTGAGCTGGTAGAGGCTGGCCGGCCATTCCTCAGGGCTTTACCTCCCTCCTCATCTGAGATTTTGTATACCTTTCACATTTATAGTAAATAAGATGGTCACTTATTCATCATTTAATTTACGTCACTATGTTCTTCCAACGCGTGTTCCGTTTTCTTCTTTTTGTTATATATAACTTTAGAATTATATTGGTTGGGAAGTATATCTACGGTAGTCATTTGCCTGGTGTGTTTTCTTATATTTTCTTATTGCCTCAGTATGGTGTAAGCAGCACAATACTCTCTCGTGTTTATAGATGGATGATTCTTGTCGAAATGATACATATGACGTCGAGCTGTTTATCTACTCTAATTTCCCAACAAGAACGACTTCTCCTTGAACCTTTTCATTGAAAAAGCACTTTTTTACGTGTGCTCTATTTCTGCCTCCATCTACCCCCTAGTCACGTATCCTTCACCCATACTATCTCTGAAATGCTTTATCAATTTATGTAAATACAATTAATGCTTCACAACTAAAACTAAAATGCTCCACCATCACATCTCCCATCAAAACCTGTCATCCTCCGTTACCATTACCATTACATCTCACTGTCGCATGGTAACCGTCAAAGCTACAGTCATAGCTACCGTCATTGCCCCTGTCGCAGCGTCTTTCACAGTCCCTTCGCTCCCTGCTAGAGCTCCGTCACAGCCCTACTAGAACCCCGTCACAATTATGCTGCAGCCCAGTCACAACCATAGTACAGCTTTGTCACAATCCTTGGTTCAGCCCCGTCACAGACCTGCTTGAACTCGTCGCACCCCAGGTAGAGCTCCGTCAGAGCACTGCCAAAGCCCCGTCACAACCCTGTGAGAGCCCCGTCACAGCCTGACGACAATAACACGATGTGGGGCCGCTGCCTTAAGCTTACCAACGTTATCCCCCAAACATTGCCAGGCCAGAAGCCGTACGCGCTAATCCCCCGACACATAGGCCGGGCTTGGGAAGCTCTCAGAAACCTAGGCCTATACCACAAGGCCTACAAGTGTATGCGACACAATTTTTTGGTCTTCACTGTCAAAGTGCATTGTTCCAACTGGTGTGTGTTTGTGCGTGTGTGTGTGTGTGTGTGTGTGTGTGTGTGTGTGTGTTTCCACTGTAGTGTTTATTTGTATTTACTAGGGTTTCCCGTGACGTCACAGGATGTCTCATAACTTGATTTCTTCCAGCGTCTCGTGTCATTGGTTTAATGATACTCTACGTTAATAAACTTGGTGTTGTAGCCATACATTCAGCTCTTGGTTATTCATCTCTTTTGATTGTTAATTTGCTTCTCAACAACAAAATTCAGTCTTGCCTGTAATCCTGTGTCCCAGTCACTGGAGGGATTTACATCATCCCAACACGATCCCTCCCTCTTCTCATCTGCATTATTTCCTCTTCCTCCTTATCTGTTACCCTTAGTTCTTCAACTTTTTCAAAGCATCTTCTGCCTCCTCTCACTCACCAGCATCATTATCTCTTCTCTAATGCCTTTCTAAGTAAGGAGACCCTATTGTCTTCCAACAGGTTCAAACCATCTAATATCACGCATTTCCTTCCGTCTATACTTTCCAGTTTCCCTTTATATTTGTCGCACTTGTCAAGTATGCAATTGTTCTTTCCACTTCCTCTTACTACGATAATACTGCAAGCCAATCCTGTGGCCCTTGATCCCAGCAACGGCAGGTCCTGGCCACACGTCGCTCCCTGAAGGTATCCTTCCATTCCGTTTCCTCCTTCCTTTGTCTTACTAACTTTTCTCCATTTATTCCTCCTTGTTATGCTTCCTTCTCTTGCTCTCCCACTTTTCCCTCTGCCTAAATAAAGGCTTGCCTTGCCCTAGGAAGGTTTCCCTGTCTTACCCTCGGGAGGTCTCCCTGCCCTACCATAAATAAGTCGCCCTGCCTTCCCCTAGGAAGGGATCTCCCTCAGACATCACGTCTCGACCTTTCCCTTTCCCAGTCCTTCCTTACTGTCTTCCCTCACCACCCTCTTTCCTTACGCTTACCCACCTCCCTTCGCCTCTTACATCTATCACTAGCTCTCCACCCACCCTTCCTTCTCTCACACACTCTTCGTTTCCTCTTCCAACACCCCTGCCTTTACCCCAGCCTTCGTTCCCTTCATCTTCCCCACCTCCGGCTCCCCTTCACCTCCGGATCCTCCCCCCTGCTGCTCCTCCCTCCCCATCCTCTCCCTGTGTCTCCCGCTGTGACTGTTGGTTTTGGACGGTATCAAGTGACGGCCCGTGTCACGGTCCGTCTACCGGCCTCACCCCCTACACTCCCCAGCCACCTACTGCCCCTCCCCCTCCTTTGATTCCCCACTCCTTCATCCCTTCTGTCATATGCCTCTCTGCCTTTATGTTTATTATCATTTAGCAACTCTCTCTCTCTCTCTCTCTCTCTCTCTCTCTCTCTCTCTCTCTCTCTCTATGAGCCTTACCACGTTGAAAACACCATTTCCTACTCGAATAGAGAACTTAAGCAACTTTGCATGTGGTTAGTATCTGCATTAGTAACCGCCAAATGATATTGGCATATGCGGTGAGCGCTACGCGATAAGCTTGCATTATTGACAAAATTTGAACATAATACTCGTTAGTAGGTACTCGGCTTTCGTCCTTTCATCTCTGCTTCTCTTCCTCCCTCGTCCTCATCCGTCTCTCTCTCTCTCTCTCTCTCTCTCTCTCTCTCTCTCACTCTTCGTGTATTACCATCCCTCCAGCTTTCCGTCTATCTGTTTCCTTTCCTTTCTCGACCGTTTATAAGAGTCCACGTGTAAGTAATAACCAGACGCTAATAAACTGAGCCTGTCTTTAGCTGACAAATATTGACCAAAATGGCATCGCAGGTCGCAGCTAAGCGATGACAGCTTCCCAGACAATAAACTCCGCAACCTCAAGCTGATTAAAAGGTGCGCTAATGACATAATTCTTGGAGGAAATTGATGAGCAGGATTATCTATGAAACGCTAAAGAAACAAAAACGGATCCGTTGTCCTAGAAAATACTGATGGTGTTGATACATTCGTTTGCAACTTATGGCAACTATGTCACAATGTAAACAAAGCCGATAATGCTATTCATGTGGTGGGCTAATTGGACCTCATGAGGTAAAACCAACACGAGGCGACAACACTGTGGCTTTGCACAGCAATCTGCGCTAACCAATCGACTGGCTGGAATTGTTTTGAATATGTTAGGTGAAGGCTCGCTCGTGCTTAAGTGATATAAATTATGCATGAATTCCCGCAGTAGTTGGTAATTAGGCTGTCACTTACGTACGCTGTCAATCACTCTCAACAGAGCTAACAACCAGTGTTTAGACCCTGTTGGGGCAGAGCGCCGTCGGCTCATGGTGAATGAATGCAACCCGGAGATGTGTCGCGAGAGGGACATCTTAGATGACTCTTACCATAAGAAATGTCTGTAGGGGTTGAATTACTGTGGTTACAGAAGTGGGGAAGTGATGACGTAGTAGAATGACAGAGACGACAGAAGGAGAGACTGACGATGGGAGAGGAGAGAGCAGGGTGAGAGGGTGCACGACCAAGTGCCGCGTAGTACCCTCCTACTAACGTTTCGTGTCTGGACGCCACGATCACCTATAAATGTCCACGTCCCGAAAAGTCATCGCAATAACTGATTATAATGTCCAGATATTACAACTCAAACCTTCCCAGCCAGTCAGACAGAACCTTATGGTACTTATTGTTCGAACACGAAATGCAAGGTTACAGGTCACGAGCTCAGTCTGGCTGTCTTGGTACTATTATTGAAGAAAAAGTTTTTTTTTTATCCTTTTCGTTTTCAGTTCTTACCTGTTCCATCTTTCATCCCTAGCATCTTCCTGTCCATTTCCATGTAACGTTTTTTTTTCTATGTTGAAGGCTCCAGTCACGGACAAAGTTCCACATCAAGGACGGGCCTTAACTGAAATATAGAGAGAATTGAGAAAGGGGGAAAAACAGACAGGGAAAGTATTTACAACTACCCCTTAAACATTTTGTCCTCTTCCAAACTTCATTCATTCACTCACTCTCCCTGACCTTGGACACGTCTCACCATTTATATCTCTATTCCTTGACCTTCCCACCCGTGTTCATATCCCTATCCCCCCCATCCTCACACCCCCGACCACCGCACCAAAGACAATAAGAACCCGTCCTCCAGTGATAAGTCATTAGCCAGCAGGTAATACGGCAGCCAGAGTGTGAGAGTGTTTACCAAGGGCGTCAAAATAAAGGTTAAGAGGCGGGTTAAGTACACCATTGGTTTAGCAAACATGTCTTCTTGACGTCCAAACACTCGGGGAGAGGGATGACGAGGATCCCCCTCCCCTCCCTCCCTTCTGTCCTACTCCTCTCCCGCCCTCTCCTCTCATACCCTCTCTTTTCTCTCCTTCTCCCCTCCCTTCATTCTGATCTCCTTCTCCATTCTTTCTCTCTCTCCTCTTTTCATTAAGCATCTTCCTCTCCAATCATAAAACTTACCTCTTTCCTTATATCTTAACAGAAGGTAGAGGAGAGGAAGAAAGGTGGGACAGGATCTGCACTCCCCTTTACCCCTCACAACTCCCTGGTTTCCCCCTCTCTCCCCACCTGTCTCTCTCCACCTTCTTTCCCCAAATACTACCACTTCAGGATACCTCTTATTCCTCATTATCCATTTCTTTCTTCAGATGTTCCGTCATATACTCCTGACACCCTATACTCTCCCAATCATCTTGCGTTCTTCAGATCTACTTCTCTCTCTTTTCCTTCTATTCTTACCTCTGTTTTTTTCATTCACTTCTTTCCTTTTTCCTTATTTGTACATTTATTCTGTCTCTAGCGCCTCTCTCTCTCTCTCTCTCTCTCTCTCTCTCTCTCTCTCACTATATCTCTATCTATCTCTCACTCTCTAACTATATATC
>JAUUDW010181761.1:0-14603 GCA_032361385.1 Panulirus guttatus | reverse complement strand
AGTTGAAGGAATGATTCCTCATTCCATATTCTCTTTAATATGTGATCTTTTGCCGCTGATGCACTATATATGACGCGTAGTTACATTTATACATAAGTTTCTGCCATGCCATTTGTAGAATCGATGACTTTGCCCGTGAATAACTTTCTTCTGTCGTCCTGAACCACTGTTCTGGCCGGCACACACGTCCTTAGGCTAATTAGACTAATCACCAATGATCACTCCGGACGTGTTAGGTCAAAACACTACATACAACAGCGCTTGTTGTAGTCAAAAAATTATTTGCCTGACAATTTGCCCATTTGCTCATTCAAAATGGCAGCCATGTTATTTCGCAATTTCCACACAGAAGTTAGTTGTAAGCATATGAACTGACAGTTCAATCCTAAATTATCTGTATTGCGTGAATGTATGTGAATGATTAATGAGGCTAAGACATACAGTTAGGAGTAATGAAGAAGAATGACAATCTTCTTTTGAATTACTGTGAATTTTCTAAATCTTTTGTTGGTACTCTATAACGGTAAATCACTTCGTCCTCACCCGCGTAATACCTACGAATATAGTCAATCAATCACTGTAATACTTTACTCGTACTGCAAGATTGTACCAACCCGGAAGCACAGTGATTTGCGGTGAACACACTTGAGTTCATGTAGTGCATGACTGGGTAGGGAAGTACCAGTGACATATCTAACAAGTGAATAATGCACCAGATTTCTAGATGTTGATATCTTAATGAGTCTTCTTTAGTAAAATAAAGATGAACAAAGTCTTATGGATGTATAGCGTTTATTTGTCTTTATTTCTATCGTGAAATATGTAGCATAGTGATCTATCGAAAGCATCAACCGTAAAATCTTTATGGTTCCAACACTACAGGTGATTTCAACATCATGTATTCACAATATGAGCCAATTTCCTACACGTCTTTGTCTTCACTATAAAGGAATCACACTTCAAACACTCGACAGCCACATCTGTTGCATGTAAACTACCAGCCATGAATCTAACATGACTGTGTGAATAGTTAAACCACAGCCAGTGCTGTTCAGCTGGTATTCCACAAGACACTTTGAAGCGTTTAGGCGGCATCTTCTGCATCATATCCACGAGCGGTGTTACAGCCAATGCGGAAAATATCCCAAAGGAATTGTATGAATGTGGGGAACACAAGCAGAACACCCCTCATTGAAAATGCGAAGCTAATCAGTCACTGAACAATAAATCACAATGAACATTTCAACGTGGTCATTGATCACACATAATGCTAATCATTACGAATATATAATCATGCTAATAATCCGCTTTTAAATAATGACCATGTACTAGTGTACCACCAACTAAATTTCGTTTTTCCACAAAACACTGATATACTTAGGATAAAAATACACCAGCGTGCGCAGGGCAATACATCAATGTACAGAGCGAGAGAGATGAGCCTCATACAAGGTTTCAAAGAAAAGAGGTCATGTGTTACGAACTTCTAACATTCTTATGAGAAAGTGAGCTCCGTTTTTAGTGAAAAGAGAAAGCTAGTAAGATGCCCGTTTCTGGACTAACAGTAAGCATTTGACACTGTTCTGCACAGGAGGTTGGTTAAAACACTGGATCTTCAGGAAGTAGTTCGGAGGAAAACCCTAACAATATTATCGTTACTGGAAAGTAACAAAGGTTACATGTCAGACGAGCTATCTCGAAATGGGTTGAGTTCACTAGCGGCGTGCCACAGGGCTCTGTTCTGGAACCGTTACTCCTCTTGATCTATGTGAATGGTTCAAAGGATGGACTGGCGTTCTACACGAGTATGTTACAGGTGATGCCAAGGTCCTGAGGGGAGTGAAAAAACGAGAAGGACTGCACAAACTTACAAGGGGACCAGGAGAAACTCCAAGGTTGGTCTGTTAGGTGGTTGATGAAATTCAATTCGAGAGGATGGACAATAATGCGGAGGGAATGCACCAAAGAAGGACTCGATATGAATACAATCTAGCAGGAGATAATCTACGGGATCTGTGTGTGAGGGAGGACATAGGAGCCACCATCGTCCCTAACCTGTCATCAGAATCTCACCTTAGGAGAATAGTAAAGGATATAAACTGTGTGCTGGCGAACATTACAAACGAATTCAGATACACAGATAAGGAAATACTCCGCATGCCGTTCCCAAACCTACATACATTTGACCAAAGCTCGAATACGCTCCTCAGGTTGGGTCACCGCTCTTAAAGAAGCAAAAAGAGCTAACAGAGAAGGTCGAAAGGAGAGCAGCGAAGATCGTACCAGAATTAAAGAAGCTAGGTTATGGGGAAAGGTTAGAGGCCTTGAATCTGTCCACTATAAGAAGGAGAAGATTAAGATCTTAATACAGTTTGACTAAGTAGACAATGAACAGTTCTCCCAAGTATCCAAGAATTGAACAGCCAAGGAACCTAACAGGAAAGTTAGTATGAATTTTGTTAGAAATTATGTAAAGAATTACTTTCATAGTATAAAAGTAGTGGTTAACTGCAGTAAAGTGATTGATAGAATTGTGAATGAGGACAATATACAGTAGTCTTAAAACTTAAGAGCTGCCTGCGATTGCAAAACTCCCTTCCCCTACAGACCACGAGGGCAATCACAAATAGGTGGAATTACACCAAGTGTCTGTAAGATACACAACTCAGAAGGTATTAACCTATTACACGTGGTGCAGACGAGCCAGAGTTAAACAAGGATGCTCACTCAAGGGTCACCTTGTTTCCCACACTTGCACGTTTTTGTTCACGGTTGTTTCATTTTCCTTTAACTGCAGTATATGCTGACGCAGGCCTTGCTTCCACTACAGGACACGATCTCCAAACTTACTTTCAAGGCGGGGAGCAGCGAGAGTAAGGTAGGTCCTAACTGGCCAACCATGTAAATCCAGCCCGTATCTGTCACACGTGGAGGCAGAGTGGGCTTGGCTGCGGACATTTGCTTGAGAGTGAACGTACATGATGTGGAAACGTGCCGCATGCCAGGACACCCCGACTCGTCTCGCGGTACCACGTCAGGAATTCTGTATGCACTGCAGATGAACTACTCCTCCGCTGACTTAATAATGCCCTCGGTGAGATCACCCCTGCTTAGATCGCTCAAGGGACTGCGATGTTCTTCGAGCACAAGGAAAGTACATCAACCATGACCTCAAGACATAAGTGTCTTGGCAAGACCACCTAACGGTCAGAGCTTCTGAAAATCCAGCAAGATGTTCTTATCCTTAGGACTGTTATTAATCATCTGACTGGACATAAAGAACTGCAGATCTGCCATGTTCTCCTAAGGTACCATGCAGCAGAATCAGTAGGTAGGACCCGGGAGTCTCTCAACACTGGTCATGTTTGGATTCCACCCGTATGAGTGTTATGGTAGTCTTTCCTGTGCCCGAAAGACTACTAAAGTAAATCCTCGAGTTTTTTCCAGTCTTGTAAACCGTCTTAGGCATTTGTCATGCAGCGTGACACGTTATGACGTGATTCATGGTGTATGACGGGGTGACGTGTGATGCAGTGTAGTGTGAGGTGGTAATATGATGTAATGTAGTATGATATGGTTCAGTGTGACGTATCTCGTAGTGGAATAAAGAGTGGAGTTATGTAGCACAGTGATGCAGTGAAGTATGATAAAATACAGTGAAGTGGCGAAAAGTGCAATGGTACCGTACAGTGATGCACTGCAATGGTGTAGTGATGTACAGAAGTATGATGAAGTAAAGAGAAGCCGCACAGAGTGACACTCGTTGGAAACATACATTCTTGTGATTCACTGTAGTCTAATACAGCGCAGTGACAGAGCATCGTATGATGAAATACAGTGATGCACTGCTGTGTGGTGTGAGGCAGGACTGTGATATGATTAAGAGATTTATGACGCATGATGTGATGTGTATCCCATTCTCGTAATGCCCTATTGCCTGGGCATAAGTACAGTACCTGTTTGTAATTACCTATTCGTACAGCAGAGGGAGAGTGTTCCACGCTCATTGGGCCCCATCTCTCTAACTTTCTTCGCCTGTAAAGAGGCTTTGCCATTAAGTAGGGGAAGCGCGTTGCGGTCACCGCAATTGACTCTTAGAGTTAAGAGTAAAGAGTCGTGTGATTTTCATGCTGACGAGTTTTATGTGTAAGATGGAAAGAGCGTGTGTTTGTGAAATGAATGCCGGTAATCCAAGTGTATGCGAGGCAGAAAGTTTGTGTGTATGTGTGTTTGTGTAAATGTGTGTGTGTGTGTGTGTATAACCAAACAGATGTTATCAGACGCTGGTAAATATGAACCCTAGTGTGAAAGATGATGAATAGCGGAATTAGAAGAGCATAACTTATCCAACGTGTGTGGGAGATTGAGCAAGACACTTGAATCATTTGGGAAAGTTACTAAAACAATATTGGTGTTTTATCCATGGAATCATGTGCGATGATGAGGGAGAATAGATTACAGTAAAGAGGGAAGGGATGTCACTCCCAAAGGGAGGAACAACAGTAAAGAGGGAGAAAACTAACAGAGCAGAAAGGAAGAAAAACAGTAAAAAGGGAGGGAACTGACACAACAGAAGGGAGGAACAACAGTAAACAGATAGGAAAGTGACACCACAGGAGGGAGAAACTTTAGTAAATAGGGAGGGAACTGAGACAACAGAAGGGAGTAACAACAGTAGTGATAAAGGGGAGGACCTGACACAACAGAAGGCAAGAACAACAGTAGTGAGAGAGGGAAGGACCTGACACAACAGAGGGGAGGAGCGACAAGTGTCAGCAAGAAGGCTTGGGAGGGTCTGTCGTCAGTGTGGAAGGGAGGCGGTGCATTATGCGTCATGTGTCATTAACCCAGACCCTCTCTGCTGCTGCAGCTGTACCCCTCCTTCACCTCGCTCCTGCAGCTGGATCCCTACCTCATCCTGCTCCTGCAGCTGGATCCCTACCTCGCCTTACTCCTGCAGGTGAGCCCCTGCCTCATCTTGCCCCTACAGCTGCTCCTCTGCTTCACCCTTTCGCTACCTCACTCTACAGCTGCAGTTACTCACCTGCTCCATCCTGCTGCTAGATCTCCAACCCCAATCTTCTCTTGCTACAACTGCTGCACCCATTTCCACCTTGCAGGTACAAGTGCGCTCTTGCCCCGCCATACTGACGCAGCTGCGCCCTCACCCAACCCGTGCCCTGCCCTGCTGTTACTGCTGCAACTTAGTCCCACCCTTCCGCTCCTCCTGTACTCCTGCCCTTCCCTGCTGTTGCAGACGCGCCCTTGCCCAGCTTTGCTACACTAGGTGCCTCCATGTCTCTCCCTGCGGCTGCAGCTGCTCATATGTCCCGGTCTGCTTTTGCATATGCAACCCTACTCCTGTTTTGATGCAGCAGTTGCACCTCATCACCTTCAAGCCGCTGTGGCTGTCAGTAACCCACCGTTTACTGCAGCAGTTTTTGTAGCACCCTCATCCCAGCCTTTCACTGCAGCTGCCTTCCTTCTCTCTCTCTCACTTCTTCAGCTGCATTTCTGCCCCGGTAAGTTGCACCATCACTCCGACATGCTGAAGCTGCTGCGTCCTAACTTTTGACCTATTGCAGCCAGCTGCACTGTTACGGCGAGTTACTGCTGCGGGTGCACCACTTCCCTGAGCTACAGATTCAGGTGCATAATGCTACGACCTACTGCCACTGCAACCTACCGGAACAGCTGCTCTTCTGTCCCACCCTACTGCTGTAGGGTCTTCTCTACTGCAGTCTGATGCTGCACTTACACTGATGCTCCAGTCTGCCACCTCACTTTCATTACTAACTTCGTCTGCTGTTGCAGTCGTACAGCTATAGCTCTTCTTGGCAAAGCTGTTGCAACTGCATCTCTCACCTGCTGCAGCTCAGATCCTACCTAAGCCATTGGTGCAGCCTCGTCCCATCTCGGATCTGTGACTGCAGCCCAAAGCCCCACTTCGACCCGTTATTACAGGCCCTAACCCCACCCAGGAACGTTCTGCAGGCCCTAACCCTTCCCCACAACTCATAAACAGGCTAGCGTTCTCCGCCGCCAGCAGTCACTACCATAACTGCTTACGAGTATTAGCAGCATAGCATCCACAGGGTCTCCAGTAACCCCTCAATATATTCCGGAACTCTCACACAAATTGTATACTGCAGATACCTCGCTGTTGTGATCCACTGCAACGGTATTCCCTTCATACACCACCCCAGTTGCTCTCTCTCTCTCTTTTTCTCAGGATTTTCTCAGGACAGCTATCAAAATACACCTTTATACCACATACTGATTTCATTACTTCGAACGATCGATCATGAGATTACACTCTCGAAATAGTCAGTTTGTGAAGATGAGTACTACGTAGAAAAAATGGAGACAGGGTGTCAGAAAAGAAAAAAGAAATATGAAAAAGTGGTTCTTCAGATACTAGAAAGATGAAGTTTTATGGAGAGAACATAGACGTCAGAGGGAGGGGAGGGGAGGGAAGGGGGTACCGCATAAGTTACTCTTCAAATAGTTTTCACTGTAAAGGACACATTGAACCCTACACTAGTGAGTCAGGATGCAGAGGAGACAGAAGAAAGCATTAAGATCATTAAAGAAGACAAAAGTAGGATACTGAAGAGTCTTGATCCAGACGGTATGCATGGAACTGACAAGAGCTTTCCACCGGAACTAAAGAAACGTGTAGAGGCACTTGACAAGCCAGCTTTGATGCTTCTTGATAAGCCATTGGAAGAACGATTGATGCCAAAGGAGTGGAAGGGAACAAATGTTTCTAAGAGAATGCTCTGAATCGATGTCCGGTCTCAGTAAAGAGCAGGGTCTGTCAAATGTTGGAAATGACAGTCAAAAAATAAACTGATGTTCACCTGCAGAGGAGAAACCATCCAGGTGACAGACGGAGTGGGATCAGAGAAAAGAAATCATATGCAACAAGTTGTTTAAGCCTTAGGGCAGAGGAGGAAGACACATTCGACTCACATATGCCCTTTATCTAGCTCAGTGTTTACTCTGCCATCGGAAGCTAACCCCGCCCCACACAGGAGGATGGCAAGAAAAGAAAAACTTATCAAGCAAGCACGAGACAGGAACTTCTTCGATGGAATGAAAATGAGCTACCTGGAAGGGAACAGAAGACACAGTTCAAATGCGCTCCTTCAAAGCTAGTGGGGGTAACCAGTGGTTTACTGCAGGGCTCAGTCTTGGGGTTGCTGTTATTTGTGAAGCAGAATTGCTTGAAGGATTGTAATCGTATGTGAATGTGTTTGCGGATGATGTTGAGGTCATGAAGTAGCAAAAAATTATAAGAATTGCGACAACCGAAAAAGAGACTAAAACATGTCCAATTTTTCTGCTCCCTTTATGCAGCAAGTGGAGGAACAGGTAAATGGTAACCATTTGGCACTGGGTCTGGACGGCGCCACCTGTCGAGGAGGGTTGAACGGTTCCCAGGTACCCCTCGCACATCAAGTAACCAGGAACTCTGATCTTAGACCTAGTTCTTTCTCTATTCAGTTTTGTAAAATTCGCTGCCTCGTGACCAAGTTCCCTTCTGCTGAACACCATCTGTCCACTTCTTTACTACATTCTTTTATCTGCAACCCATCTGCACAAAAACTTAACCCACTTTCCCTGCACCATAGTGTTGATTATTTTCTTTCTTTGTTGATATCTAATATCACTTTGATTTTTGCTCCCGACAACTGGCTGCTTGTATGCTCCCTGTTAGCTAGACCACGAGGTATTTGGCGGGTCACTGTGTCACATGACTACTGTGTGGCCTTTGGCAAATCAAGGATGAACTGTTGTGATGTATGTTTCTTTACGGTACACCACGAAGCTTTGGAAACGTTTATTTCCTCATATATTTCTTAACCACTGTGGTGTAGCCCTTATCAACATGCATGATTTCAATCTACCAAACCTAGATTATATTTCCTCTTAACCCTTTATCATTCTATATCCGTAGCCCATTCATTATTCCTGTTTCTTTGTCCATAACCGCAGTCTACAGCGTACGGAAAGAAATATGTAGATACGTACTAAAGAGTTAGAGTCGCTCTACAACCTTTCCCTATATCCAGCCTCTTCCTGAGATTTGTCATCATCTCTTGTGTTCCTCAAGCTCACTCACTTCCTCTCACATCTCCTTTAAAACATTAATCATATTTCTCTGCAAACAAACATCTCGTTTCCTCTTTGCTGCAACGCATCTCCTCTCCGTAGCCTACTAAAATGTAGTGAAATTGACGTAATTTTTTTTTTACGAAAATTTTCGTCTCTCTGTATTCCTCTTCGTTGCAATAATTCTTCACAGACACTGGAAAATATCTGCATTACTAACCTGTTCTTTGAACAATTCCAACAGTTGTTTTGCAAAAAAAGAAGAAAAAAAAAAATATGCCTCTGTGTTCTTGCTATTTAAAGATATGAATAACGCATCTAGATACTTGCTTAACATTCACATCTGCATACGAAATGCTATCCTGTACTATTTTTCAAGTGCCTATTTTTCTTTTTGTCACAGAAACAAGTCTTTGTCCATAACTTAACGAGAGACTTTTTAAATGTTTATGCTAATGAATACATCGGCTCTCAACTTAGGTTACAACTTCTTAATTGAAAGCGTATTATAAGTAGAGTTTGAAAGCTTCTGTGACACAAAGTGTATTAAGTATATTACATAAAGACAGCCTGATTGCAGAGCAAGATAGTGCTATGCCCGAGGACCATTATATTGGAATAAAGGCGATGAAATATTTATGTGTATATGTTTCATACTGAAAATCTTTTAAAGACGTAAAGACACCATTGCATCTGTATCAGGTGTGCTTGACCCACATTTTTATCATCCAAATGTGTCTTCGACATATCGTCGAGGACACAGATGTATGATGGAAGTGAAGATGATTTTCTATAATCAGTAACATTAATGACTTAGAAAAAGAAACATATAGATAATAAAAATATAGGTTTCACCTTCGCATTTCGAGTTTAGCTGTTAATCACAGGAAGAATATTAACTGCGTTGCGTCTTAATGCTTGAGGTTCACAGGAAATATGATCGTCTTCTTTCAATGAGTGTTTTGAGGTTAGGTTTCCAAGCTGCATGATTTCTGAACTCGTCGCTTGAGCACCGTAACAAAATCAGATGAATGAACGAGTGGGAACTTCTGTGAGAGTATAAAAAAGCTTCTGCAGCTGCATAGTCTTGAGAGAAGTAAATGATATTATATACGTAGCAACAAACAGAACTAAAACCAAATGCTTCTAACACTAATCTAGATGTAGATATGAAGTACGAAATGTTGATCCAAACATATCACATATATGCAGGACGGCGCGCATTGTACACGTAATCTTCTCCTGTTGAATTATAGGTTATTTGTTCTCTTGGCCTTATAAGAAATATCAGGTTACAAAAAGCCTTTTCTAATACTCATGCTTTTGTGCAATCATGTTCTTCATTACAGACATTTCATTCGTACAGAAAAGCAAAATTGTGATTCAATAGTTCCCTTTTTTCTAGTGTAGTTGAAAGCAAAATCCTCCTTCCTACACATCTGGTCCTTGTATTTGAACTTTTACTTTACAGACAAGTTGTCATATGGAGCCGCTAAAGATCGTGCGGCATGAGTCCTGGACAAAGAACCACACATGTAAGAGATGCGCTCAGCTAAGATGTGAGTTAAAAACACCATCGAAGAAAGGAAAAAGTGGCAGCTGAATCACTTTTTCTTTTTCAACATTTATAGGATTATTTTCCGGTGAATGAATTGTGTGCGAAAGTTTGTTCATAATTCCGTATATGTTGCCGAATTTTTACGGACGATTTGAAAATGAACGATTGAATATATGAAAACACAAAGACTTCGTGCTCTTCATTTTTGTTTTGCTATTGAAAGTAGATCACCAGTACTCATGATGAGCTAGAACACGTAGAATTATGTAAGTGTGAAAGGGAAGAAGTAAAATTGGGAAGGGTAGGCCAGGCGACGGAAAAATCCTAACCTTGAGGCAGATCGTTTAAGTCCTGAAGCAGGAAATTAAAAAGAGGAGTTACATAAGACTGTAAGGGTACGATGGGTAGGTCTCTAGACAAGAAAATGTGGGTGAGTTCAGGGTGTGGAGGAGGAGGTGAGGATGGACTGAGTAATATGGGTGTGGCAGACACAGCACCACGGCAAGTGGTCTTGAGGAAAGGAGATAGATGATGATGTAAGGTTTTACTGAAGACTTTAGCACAAGGGGTCTCAGTCTGTTGTCAGTGACATCCCATTTCAGTTTCTCCAAAGCAATTGCGACACCAGCCCAGAATAAAGGGGCTTATTTATGATTAGTTATCTATCCAAACCAGGCAGCTAAGGTAACTGAGAGAACTGGAGATGTTGAAAATAACAAAAGAGAGGAAAACACCTCAGGTTTAATGATACTTTCAAAATATACTTTGACGCGTGAGAGCTGTTGTCGACTTCGGCATTACAACTGATATGTTTTGACAGCTGTCCGAAAGTCTCGATGGGGATCCAACTTAGGGTCACGAACTCTGGGTTGAGAACCTCTGGGTCACAACAGAAATGGATGCGGTGTCTGGCGGATAGATCAAGGGCATTGTCGAGAAATGCTGTACAAGACGTAATGAGAGATTCGCTCAGGTTACTGCATCCGTAAGTTGTGTGTATGTGCGTACTCCCGGTCTTTCTAAGCTTCTCCTCAGGCACACACTTCCATTATGATTCACATAGACAGTTTAGCAGCTGAACACGCCAAAGGCAACAGTGTTCGTGCGTTTCCAAGGAGAGTCAGGGTGGCATCAGTGCACGAACTGATCGCTAGATACCCTAACTTAGCGACCTAAATGACTTCACTAGCGGGTGTGTGAGTGTGCGCAGATGACCACTTATCTCACACGAAGACACTCCTGCACGGGGGCCACATAGAGTAGCTCACGCAAACGAAATAACGCTATCGAGGACAAAACAACAGGGACGCACTAACCATAACGCACGGACGAGAACGTATACACCACCGAGGACTCACCAGTGTAGACACGCCGTCAGTGACACATAAGAAGCTATACATACCAACTGGAGCTCACCAGTGAGGGTATGCGAAGGAGGAAACACGAGGACGCCAGCAAAGGCCCACCACGAAGGATACGACTGCAAGATCACACCACTTAGAACGTACTGAGTGAAACGCTTCATCACGAGAAACACAATGTCCACAATCATAAAGACACACCAGCAAGGACACACCTGCAAGGACACACCTGCAAGGACACACCGGCAAGGACACACCTGCAAGGACACACCAGCAAGGACACAACTGCAAGGACACATCATCAAAATACACCTGTTGGTACATACAGTAGATACGTGATAACGTATCAGTGAGGAGTCACGTGCGAGGTTGCATCAACAAGGACATGGCCTCGGAAGTACAGCTGTAGGTACGTAAGTAGCTACATGTCTAATAGAGTGAAGGATAAGAACAATACAGCAGCAAGGACAGCATAAATGATTTACCAGTAAGGGCACAGACGAGAGGCCACATCGAAAGACACATATGTGAGATGAAGCATATGCACGAACACCCCAGTTAGAACAAATACACGACTACAGACAAAGAACACTTCTGCCACTACACACCTGTGAGGGAAAACATTTCTATGGTTGTAATTGTTAGGAGACATCGACGTACAGGTTAATGAGAGATCATCCTGGAAGGCAGAATCAAGAGGATATATCTACGAAAACATGAAAACAAATCGTAAGGATACATATCTTATCACACATTTAGAGGAGGATATATTCCTGGGCATATGTGTCATGACACATCTGCAGGTATACATTCGTGAACAAATTGACTGGTCACATATGCGTGGAAACACTTGCCATGACACATCTGTTCAGTTACACCTGTAAGCATACATCACCTGACACGTATCATCTGAGAGATAACACACTGCTATTAAACCAACGAGGTAACAACAGACTGTTATAATACACTGATACCAGCAGCACAGGAGATGTGTTCCCCCGACTGTTGAGAGATGTTTGAGTGTGTAAGCGACCGGTGGAACGCGAGCCCCTTCCCCAACTGTTGCTGACGGTACTCGGGATGGTAGTGGTGATATGGAACCCATCTTTTATAATTATGTGGAAGTAGGTAGAGCAGTTTTCAAGAGGTGTGTGTGTGTGTGTGTGTGTGTGTGAGGGGTGAGGTAGGGGTGGATGTGGAGACATAGCTGTAGGGCCCATCCGAGTGCTGAGTTAAAGTTTCCCTCAACAGATGGCTCTAGCGGGGCGGCCTGGGCCTGGGGTGAGCTGGTGCGCGGAGGGAGACGGCTGCTCGCTGCGTCCGCCTCCTCGTACACACAAGTAATTACCAGGAGTCAGAATGCTGGCGACACAATGTCCTGATCTTTACTGCTGCCCCCAGTTTTAATGCGCACTAAAAGACGAAGTTTGAGGGAAGCCAGACTAACTGTAATCTCGAAATTTGGGTCTGCGTCCCTCCTTGGCCGATATAATGATGCCATGAACGCGACTCGAAGGCTTCCACGTTTACCGCGAGACCATAAAAACCAGATTACGGCGGACATCGTGCAGCTCTTCATACCAGGTACTTATGCGGCCTCTTCTCGGCCTCTTGCGGCTAATCTTCCCCCCGGGGGTCGCCCCCACGACGCCCCTCTACCACCGCCGGGTGCCAGACCCCTCAACACCATCCTCACAGGTCATGTGACATAATTGGAACCACCTGTTATGTTGTTAGTAATTCTATCTGTTAATATCACCACAAGTTAACCAGAAACAGGTTTAAAGAACTTGGGATGTAATCTGATTTTACGTACCTGCATTACCGATGTTCAAATCTGTATCAATAAATACAACTGCAAAACTTAATGTAGGCAAAAGGCGTCGGAGTCCAACTACCTCAGACACAGCAAATGAATTTCTAGTTTTTTAAATAACATCTAAATTACTCCCCATTACGTATACAAACGGACTCGTATGTCTTAATAAGCACTCTCCTACAGGAAGCGATTCTCTGTATACGCTGCGAGAAGCGGCCAAGTTTCCAGACAACTAGCGGATCAGTCTACGTGGAAAACAGGTCCGACTACGATACCAATTGGGGCAGAGGATGACAGATCTTGGCATGAAAATTTTACGGACATCGGCTCGTTCGTTCCACCCCAAGGCCCCATGATTACTATATATATATTCAGTATCTGTGACGAAAGATTCATCGAAAAGTGTACTCCAAATCTTCAGTTCTTACATCGTCACATACATTACTTCCACAGAGAGTTTACATCTTACTTGGTATAGAGAGGAGAGCTGAGCACATAAGTCTTTTGTATTGTGTTTATTTTGACGTATGGTGCAGACTCTGGCGTAATGACCTTTACATGTTGATAACCATTGACACCTACAAATCATGATTATAAGACCTACAGTTAAGGTTACCTTTATCAACTATCTCCTGAATTTCTTAAGGCATCGAATAACACTGCTCTTTGGTTTGACAGAGAACCAACAGCTCACTCTTTTACAAACAATATAGACTTAATTTACTTAACTTAGAAAACTTAGAAAAAAGAATAACTTATACTGACACTAATTTTCACTGTGATAGGTATCATGGAACTTATTTAAAGGCCCGTCTGACACAACGCACTATATCTAGTATAAGAATATGACACATTATCACGTATCAGGAGATCTTCATATTACTCATACACCTACCACTAGCTCTCCTCATATTCAGCACACAAACTACTTCACACAATCTCACCACCGCACAACGCCACACCCTCCTCACACCACAGTGCATCCTTCATATTACTTGTACATTTCCCACAACTTGCACACTTCCTCTACAAACTATATATACCACTATGCGCCATACTCGTACTATGTACAGTGGCAACAATCATATCAGCAGCGTAACAACAAACTCCTGAGCACTAACTACACCACACATCAACCAGACTAACCCTCACTCACATTTATACCACACAACACACCTGCAAGCTACACGCCAACCACACTTCCCTCAAACACACCTTACAACCAAACGAGTCGTTCTCCATTCAAGGACTACTTACGCCTTTACCAACTACAACATACCTGATCACCAAAGTGTCCTCAAACCTTCACCACACGTCAAACACATCATTACACCGCCTATACGCCCCAGTAGGCCGCCCTACAGCCCCCACAGCGCGGCAAAACCGCGCTTCTAATGCAGTACACTTCACCTGCAAGACCTCCACTTCGCCTTACGCTTCCCCCAACACTTTTCTCGAAAGCCATACCTCCAGCTCGTTAAGTCCAGGGTTTAAGCCCCATACTTTGCCATTGCCCATCGCAGCCACAAAATCTGTTTGTCACCGATGCTTTACCGAAGGCGTTATGTGATCGGGGTAAGCAGTGTGATTAACCAATCCTGGGCCCCAGTCCCTGTTACCCTGTCTGATGATACCATACAGACAGAAACAGGAGACAGACCCCAGCACTGACAGCTTAGAGCATGACGTCAACAACACGCTGGGGGTAGTGTGGGGAAGGGGAGGAGGAGGGGGGGGAACTGCCCCT
>JAUUDW010181653.1:0-14605 GCA_032361385.1 Panulirus guttatus | reverse complement strand
GATCACATATCCCAGGGAATAGGTGAGAAAGAATACTTCCCACATATCCCTGGTTGTCGTAGAAGGCGACTAAAAGGGGAGGGAGCGGGGGGTTGGAAATACTCCCCTCCTCTTTTTATCTTTCCAAAAGAAGGAACAGAGAAGGGGGACAAGTGATGATTTTCATTCTAAGGCTCAGTCCTCTGTTCTTAATGCTACCTCGCTAACATGGGAAATGGCAAATATGTATGAAAAAAATTTTTGTGATCACAAATAATTACATATTCCTTTTCAGTTTATGCACACACAATTCTTCATATCAGAATTTTAAAAGCTTAATCTATATGTAATGATACATTTAGATGATGAAGTATGAAATGAGGGATCTGGCTACTTTTGCAAACAATTTTCATGTAAGGAGAGTAGAAAGACTGGTTGAAGATTTTTGTATTTTCATTGAATATGAAAAATATACTTCAGCAATGAATTTTCCACTAGCAGATTTGTATACAGTATTCGATTGCTGTTGTATATGTGCTTCCAATTTTGTAAGTGATGACTTTTTTCTTCAGAATGCAACAACCACCACCAGCAATAAATGGTGGGGGTACAGGGCTGCCGCAACAGCAGAGATTTCCCATGAATCCTCCAGCTAGACCTCCACTGGGGCATACAAGTCCATCAATCTTAAAACCACCTGCCGTTAACATGGCTCCCCAGCAAGGTCCTCCTAGACTAGGTGGTCCTATGATGAATGGTCCTCCAGCAGGCCCTCCAAGAATGTCTCAAGAGGGAGTCATGTTCCAACCAACTTTGGTAAATGGTCAACCCGGGCTGCCGTTTGTTCCCCAAGCAAGACCCCCACAAGGGCCACCTCAGAGACCACTGGCTGGACAGAAGAATGTTTTAAAGATGGCACCACCCATTGGTCCACCAATCAAGCCTCTAGGAGGTCCAGTTCCAGTTATTACTTCTTCAGGTTCTTTGCTTAATGGACATGAGAGACCTTCTCCACCCAGCAGCCACCCAGGTAAAGTGTTAGAGGACTGTACTTCTTTTGTTTTAACTTTATTTACCTGTGTCAGTATGATGCAGTTCTGATCTGTATGCTGCTGACCTGCCTAGAGGACTAGCAGTTAAACAGTCGTCATTTGGAAAACTATCTTTACTGTGTTTCCCACATATGCCTGAATATTTAATAGTCTGGTGAAAAAACAGAAAACCATTGATAAGGTTGCATGGCTGTTTAAACTAATTACATTCACAGTACTGGGTCCGCAAAAAACCTTGTCCACTATCCCATTCATTTTCAAAGGTGATGTTACACTTACATATGATTACTTTGTCATTTTCCTTTTGGCCTTGCCATGTGCAGACAATTGGGCATGAAATTGGCAAGGTTACTGAAGTATTCTTTGCGCATATGTGGTTCCATAGGGTCTTGATCTGAATGAGGCAAGGCACTGATGAGGTGTTGCAGAAGCAGCCGCCTGATCGTGTGTTTTGAGTGCCCAATGCGCCTTAAAATCTTACATCGACCCACATTTTCTTGCTTCCAGGTGAGAATTCGGGTTTTCTCTTCTTTAGAAAGGTAAGAGACAACCATCTTAAAGGACACATGGAAGAAATACAGTGCCCTGAAAGAAAATTCCCAAAGTGAAGAGGGAGCCTGGAAGAGTAAAGAGCATCATTCCCTCAAGATAGCCTGTGGCACATTGAGGTGGGTTGCTGATGCTCACACCGTTAAAAACACTTGTCTCAGCGACCAAATGCATGACGATGTCACCTTCAGAGCATTATATGCTTCTGCTCATGATAAACCTTAGCCATGTATCAGTTTTGAAAATATATGGGGGTGGACAAGGCTTTTTGTGGACACTATAAATTGGTATCAAGCTATGGTTAGTTCAGGGCAAGCCAATTTTTTTTTTTTTTTTTTTTTTTTTTTTTTTTTTTTTAAAGTTAGAAGTCAGTTACTCAAGACCCAATATAGCAGTTGTATGATAGCTTCATGTAACTTTATTTTGAGAGGTATTGGTAACAAAAACAGTACTGTCTGAAACCAGAAACACAGAAGTTGCACATCTGATTGCTTTTCTTGGTTAGGTTTTTAGATTGTAAAACTGAAATGTTTTTATTCATATAGCAAAACCCCCTTGTCACTAAACCTTATCCGGATGATACAGAGGAATTCAAACAGCAACAGGCCTATGGGTCCTTTTAAGGTTTTTTATGATTGTGAAAGATATCAGAAACTGGCAGATTAGTGTGATAAAAGTTAGAAGGTATACAGGTAATTTGAAGAGAATAACCTTCAGTTTGTCAGTGTGACTAAAGAGGTGCAAGTATTGTAAGTCATGTAATGGAAGCAAAATTTTTTTTGATGTCTTTTCTTAAACACATTTGTAATGCTGCTTTCAACCACTCAAACTGGTAAATTGTTCCGTATGTTAACAGTCCTGTTGAAGAAAAAGTACTTTGCCTCATTCGAGGTAAAATGTATGCCTGCAAGTTTTTATCCATTACTGTGTGTGAAATCAGATAAACGAAGTCTTGATAAATCAAGATTATCAAAGCTTTTAATAGTTTTGAGTACTTGTATTAAATCACCTCTTAACCTTCACTAAGTTGAATAAATCCACGTCACTTATTTTGCTTGTTGGATTTGTTTTCAGGCCAGGATTCACCTTGGTAGCTTGACACTGTACTCTCTCCATTCTTTCTATGTCTTTCTCTTGAGTAGGGTAACTAAAACTGGACGTAATATTCAAGATGGGAACAGAACAATGAATTTTAAAGAATTTCTTTCCCCTTTTTACTGCTTCTGTGGTTTTTGGTCAGCAGAGTTTATAATGCTAAAGTCTTTTTCTTCAGTTATCTCTTGCAGTTCAACAGAATTCATACTGTAGCTTCCCTTTTTATTTTTGCTACAGATATGTAAAACTTTGCTCTTAATGTTAAAGTTCATTTGTTACCTATGAGCTCTATTCATCAGTTTGTGCATGTCAGTTTGATGCTGCAGATGTAGATTGCTCAAATGTGAGTCAGGGGTGAGTTTTTATTCCTCTGAAGAGGTTGTTGGATGGTTATGAAGATGCTTGGATGGAAGGAATACAGGATGCTAATATATGTATGGATTTGATTGTTTGTGGCTTAAAGCTTTGTCCATTGCAAAGAATTATATTTGCATGAGAACAATTTCCTCACTTTAGATTTAAGAATGGGTGAAGTATATACGAACCTTGATGTAAGAATGATTGAAGTATTTTTAGGTTTCTGAAGCATTCCCATTGTTTGTGGTGGTTATAGATTTGAAAAATCAGTAATAACATTCAGATTAATGGAAAGGGGTTTTTCTCTCTCATTTTGTAACTGTGTGGTTTTGGAAATAGTGGAATCTTAATATTATTATCATACAATGTTCCTATATATACCCTGTGAAACCTGGGATGTAGTTGTATTTTGCACAAATTTAACTAATCTTTTTGATTGTGTCTCCTCAGCAGAACCACTGTCTAACCGATCTTCTAACCAGTCCTCCCGTCAACCTTCCCCCACCTCTGCTCCTCAGCTTGACAGCATGGAGATGCAAGCTACACCAGTCTTGGGCATGAGTAAGTTGTTGCTTGCTCTTGCAATCTTTTCTATCCTTGCTCTTATCCCTGATATATTGTATTTTTTTTGTGCATTTATTTTGCTTCTTAGGTCTCTTGTAACTTATCATATGGTAAATAAATCTTTACAGCACCAAGTGGATCTTCAGCTGATTTGAATGAAGGTTCACATCCTCCCTCAACCCAGCCAAAGCCCAGTCCTTCTCCATCTGGTGATGGAATTGCAAAGATTTCACCAAGGATGTCCCCAAGGATTTCCCCAGTCACAGCAAAAACTGAATCTGCTGGAAACCCAATACCAGTGAATAGTCTCCCTGCCAATGTGCCTGTGTCCACTCAACTAGTGCTTAGTGAACAGTCTGTCAGTGGATCACAAGTGAATGATTTGTCTTTAAATAGAACTGTTAGGCCACAGCTCCCAAGCGGTGATAAGGTTAATGATATATTCCTAACACATCCTAGTAAAGCAGTGTCAGCATATAGTAATACAACAACAAATATTGTTCAGTCTCCAGTTATTGGTCACTTCTCTATGGCACCAAGTAATATACCATCTTTTGCAAGACCTGTTAGTGACATATCAGTTAGTGGTGGTTCTTCAAGCAATGTGCATATAGCAAAACCACCTGCAAGTGGACCACCATCTTCTGTCACTTCAGTAACTGGTTTACCAAGTCACAGCAATCCTCAGAGTTTGGTTCCTACTTCTTCCAAAGTGTCCCCACCAACTTTTGCTGTTCCTCCAGGTACCAATACAGTTCCTTCACCTTCATCTATGGCCCCTTCAGCAATCTCTCTCTCTCAGGCTACAACTGCAGTTCCTCAGTCCACTCATGTGGTTCCTGCTACTTCTGGAATGTCTGTTTCTAAGGCTTCTTTGCCTACTTCCACTGCCACTTCAACATTACTGAGACCTCAACCACCATCACTGGAACCATCTCCAGCATCAGTTGGTCTCCCACCAACATCAGTAGGTCCTGCTCTAATGTCACTGGGTTCTGCACCAGTTTCATTTACTCCTAGATCTTCAGTAGGACTCTCTCCAATGTCAGTGGGCCTCCCTCCATCATCATTAAGTCCTCAAGTATCATCAGTGGGTCATCCTTCAACATCACTGGCTCCCCGGCCAATGTTAGTGGGGCCCTCACCATCATCACTGGAGTCTCTAGCTAAATCACATGGCACCCCAACAGCAACGCATGGATTCCATCCAACATCACCTGGCCCCATGCCAGCATCTCGTGGGCCACCACCAGTATCAATGGGTCATGTAGCATCGTTGGGCTCTCCAGCAACTTCAGTGGTCCCCCCATTAACTTCACTTGGCCCCCCACCATCAGCACTGGGTCCCTCACCATCGTCACTGGGCCCCTCACCATCATCACTGGGTCCCCCTCCATCATCATCGTCAGTGGTTACCCCTACATCATCACTGGGCCCTCCACCTGCATCAATGGGCCCCCCACCAGTGTCACTGGGCCTACCACCAACATCACTGGGCCCCCCACCAACAGTTGGCCCTCCACCAGTTTCAGTAGGCCCTCCACCAAGTTCTATGGGTTACAGACCAGCAACTGGAAGTACTACAGGAATGGGCCATTATGCACCTCCAAAGGGACCCATGCAACAGCAGTCAATGTGTGGTTATGGGCCCATGCCACAATATCCAAGTCAGCAGCAACAAAACTTTCAGCCACAGTTTAGACCATGTGGCCCATCTAATATCCCTCAATTGTCACAGCAGTTAGGTGGGCTGTCTGTAACACATGATGGATGGAATAAAGGATGGGGTACTAATCAGATTGACTTGCTACAACAGCGCCAAGTATTGCCTCCTGATGGTGTTGTACCCCCAAAACCAGTGCTGGCCCAAGATTATCTTCCTAACTGCTCACCTGACATCTTTCGCTGTACTCTCACAAAAGTTCCTGAGACTAAGTCGGTACTTCAGAAGGCCCGATTTCCTTTTGGCATACTAATACATCCATTTAAAGACCTAGAGGTAAGAACTTGAACAAGTAAGGTGGTCTCCATTTTTTATTGTTGCTGGCATTATTCTGCAGGGAAATTTGTAATGTTTGAAGTATTGTTTAAATGAATTTGATGTTAATTAGATTTCATCATTGAATTTTGAATTTTGTTCGCAGCATCTTCCTGTTGTAAGTTGCAACACGATAGTGCGATGCAGGTCATGTAGAACCTACATCAATCCTTTTGTGGTTTTCAAAGGAGAAAGGCGTTGGGAGTGTAACCTTTGCTTCAGGGTCAATGAACTTCCTGAGGAATTCCAGTATGATCCTGTAAGTTTTTTATTATATGTGTTGATGTGTTATAGCGAAGAACTGTATTATTTCTTGTGATGTATAGTGGTTGAATGGGTTTATGGTTCACCAGATCAATCTTTTGTGCTATTTCTGTTGTCATTGTATATGAAGTACTTGTAAATTAGTCATTCCTAGAGACTAGTGTGGTTTTCTACTTGTTTATCAGTCAGCAGGGAGTAAGTATAGGCACGTTGACCAAGTAAGTAATGTAAGGGTAAGAGAGATGTGTGGTAATAAAAAGAGTGTGGTTGAGAGCAGAAGATGCGATGAAATGGTTTGGAAATATGGAGAGAATGAGTATAGAAAGGTTGACAAAATGGTTATGCATCACAGGTGGAGGGAACAAGAATGGGAGACCATATTTGAGATGGAAGGATGGAGTGAAAAATTTTTTGAGCGATTGGAGACTTAACATGCAGGAGGGTGAAAGGCATGCATGGATATAGTGAACTGGAATGATGTGGTATACTGGGGTCAATGTGCCATCAATGGACTGGACCAGGGCATGTGAAACATCCGTGGTAAATCATGGAAAGGTCTGTGGGGCCTGGATTTGGATAGGGACCTGTGGTTTCAGTCCATTACACATGACAGCTAGAGAATGAGTGTTAGTGGATGTTGCCTTTCTTCTTCCATCTCCTGGCACTACTTTGTTGATGCAGGGGGGGCGGTGAACGAGTGTAGGGGAAGAGAATAGAATGTATGTGTTATCTTTTTTTCCTTTCCTTCTTGCATTTGTGCTGTTTCCTTTGGGGCAAGGTGGCATCGGGAATGGTTGTCGAGACCTAGCTTTCTGTGGAGGGATAATGTTGGAAGGAAGAAAAATGTGTTTAGATTGTGCATTCTCCTTTTATTGACAGAATTTAAGGAAGGATGAATTGTGAGGTTAGCTTTGAGCTGGCTCTCCAATGCAAGTGACAGACTTAGTCCATGTTCTGAAAACATATTATTGTCTTGGCAGCCTTTTCTTTGCTTCGCTGCTTGAGAATATATCTTGTAAATATAATGTTCTTAAGCTTACTTGTGGGTTCATTAAGTGTATTTTAGCATTATGATGCTATTTACAATTAATATCCATGGCTAAACACTGAATGCCCAACCTCAATGAACGTAAAGTTTTTTCAGATTAGTCATGATTTCATGTTTGCCAACAGGTTACTCGAACATATGGTGACCCATCTAGAAGGCCTGAAGTAAGAGAAGCGACGATAGAATTTATTGCTCCACAGGAGTATATGTTAAGGCCCCCTCAACCTGCCACATACCTGTGGGTTTTGGATGTATCTCGCCAAGCTGTTGACACAGGTTACCTTAAGGTGTGTATTAGAATGAATATTTGAGATTGCTGTGAACATTGTTCCCTCAGCCTTAGTTTGATGGCTCTTGCTCTGAATTGTTATGAACCTTTATCTCCTCAACCTTGGTTAGATAGCTCTTAGTGTGAATGTTGTCATGTCATTCATTTATAGAGCATGTCAGGTGATGAAACAATGAGTGAGATGCATTTTCATAAACGGTGTGGTAATGTCTTCTTCAGCTAATAAATCTTTCTTGTAGTTAACCAGCTGTATTTCTAACAACTTTATTTGTACCTTTCTTCATCTCTGACGTGAAAAATCTAAAGCTAACTTTCCAGTTGATGAAGATGCTCATTGCAGCACTATATTTCTGCCCTGGGTGGTTCCACATCTAATTGTAGCATTGAGCTTCTCTCACTGAACCTTGCCTTCTATATTTTCTTTACCTCAGACTCCTCTAAGTTCATATATGTCTCCACGCCACAGGTTGGAAATCATGTGGGCCAGAAGGTATACCTTTTTGTATCCTTCCCTTCGGGAGTGTGCCTCTGAGCTAGCTCTGTTCCATACTCCCCCATTTAGCTTGTCTCAAATCTCAGAACTTTTCTTCATGAAAGTATGCTTTTGCTCAGCTTATCCCTGAGAAAGGAGACCATTATATGTTGTTCTCTCACCTCATTGCTCATGCTTATTATATCTCCAAAGTCATTGAAATCTTGTGTAATCACTTTTTTAATTACAGAGTCTCACATCCTAATCTCAGATCACCACAGTGCCTTTCACAGTGCAATTTAACAAATAATTTTCTCTCTTGCATGACCCATCTCTGGTTTTCATTTATTTGGAATTTGGGTAATTCTTTTGTTGTGGCCCATAACATTTCTAAATCATTTGACAGGGTATGGAAGAAGTTTGTGCCTACTAAAACTCCTTTGTCATTTTTTGCTTTTTTTGTTGTCTAGTGTATAGTTTCCTTTTAAGCTGTACGTTCATAGTTGTTGTTCATGGGATGATGTTACCATGTTTTCTTGCCAGTAACAATGTCCCATAGGATTCTGTCAACCTCCATAAAATTTTTTTCCTCAGTGCCTCACTCTGTTCATTCTAACCACTTTACATTCTTCATCTACCTTTTTTTTGCCCTATTTGAGTGCAGAAGAAATAACCTGGCTGAATTTAAGAGGGCAGAAATTTATTTTGTGCCAATATATCTGAATCATTAGATTTAAAAGTCATTGTAGTTCAACAATTGCAGTAATGTAAACCTGTTAGGCATAACCATTTCTGCCGCTCTGCCCTGAAGACCACGCACTGTGAACAGTGCAAAATCTATCAAGGTCCTCATACATACAGTGCATGTAGAGTAGAGTTATCATAAACACCTGAAGGAGGTGTTAAAGATTTTTCAGTTGGTGGTTATAACTTGATGTTGGCAGCCTTAACAACTCAAGCAGTCAGTAGGCATAGAGCCCAGCCAACCAGCCTTCAAAATCTGCTTCCCAAAAGCTGGAAATTTTGTTTAGGTGTTGCACTTTATTTTCTCTTGGAGCAACTCTTCCACATATACAGGGGTCTCATCTGCTTCAGTATAGAGTACTGCTAGCATAAGGCTCTTTGTCCACTTCTCTCTTGTCCATCCTTGAATCAAAAACTGTTGGCATTATTAAGTAATTACTAAAACCTTTGAGAGACAGCTGGACAAATGGTTGAAAAATGTTGTGTATGAGGCCAAGAAAGACGGCTATATTGCATATATATTGTAGTAGAAAACAATGGTACTGTATTCTTAAACATAATGTGCACTGTGTGCTTTTATCTAAACCTGCCTTGTGAAAAAATCTCATCACACTAATTCATGGGAAATGTGGGTAGGTAATCAATTGTTTTAAGGTAGTACTTCATTGGCAGATGGTCAGCATTTAAGTTAAAGGCTTAGTTAACTTAGCAGGGAGGGATGATAGCACTAACTGGTAGTTGGCTACTCAAAGAAGGACATTTGTGTAGTATTCTTTGTTATGATGTGAAGGCTCTTTAGGTAAGGATCCAGCTGCTTAGACTACTCAGAATTACCAACAATGTGTGTTTAAAGTCCCTTTGTTTGTGTCCAAGAATTTTATTCTCATGTTAAGTTGTAATTTTTGTTCTCTAATTATTTGTTAGAATTAAATTTCTTGAAATCCATTCCACTCGTATTGGTTAGATTAAATATATACCTCCTTTCATTTTACTATTGTTTCAACTATGGTTTAGTGAGCTGCTGGCATCATTGCTTTTTAATTTTTCAATTCACGCACTAAATTTATTTCTCACATAAGACTATATTAACAATTCGTTAGGGAGATAGTGCTTTGTCTCCCATAGGATTTAGCCTTTAATCAGCATTTGGGGTTACAGCTGGATACCCCAGTTCTACTAAATTGATTACTACAAAGTGTATGTTGACTTGAATATGGAATTTATATTCATGCTGTTAATTAAATGTACTTCAACAGGTTGTGTGTGATGTACTATTGACGCAGTTGGAAAAGATACCCGGGGATCGCCGTACAATGATTGGATTTATCACTTTCTCCAAAAATGTCCAGTTTTACCTCATGGGAGAAGGTAGTACTAATATATCCTCTTTAGTAAGATTGATCTCATATTCACTGCCAGGATATTAACATATCCTATCAGGCATTTGAATGCCCCACTTTGTCTGAAAAAAGGATGTTTTTCAAGTAAAGGTAAGCTAGTTTCTCCATTGAAATGAAAGAACATCATGAAAGAATAATGAAATAACAAGAAAGCAAATGGTAATGCCTCAACCTACCTGGGAAAATAACAAACATATGGTGGGAGTGTATTTGCATAGATAGCACAGAGGGCTGCACAGCTTGGTTTTGACATGACAGGCGATGTTGCCACCACCGTGTTCATGTTTTGTCTGAATTCACTTGGCTCTTTTTATAACCTAGTGTTATGTTTCTTTGTACAAAGAATTCTTATTTTGTGATAGTTAAAATAATTTTGCAATATTTTATCTTTATTTATTTATATTTTTTATTGTAAAATGAAAGGTACAGAAACTATATTCTCAGTTCTCCCAATTTTCTCATAATTTTTTCACTGTGTACCTGATACTTATGGGATAGAGTGAGATGGAGCTATTTGTACACAGGGTTTGACGTTCTGTCAGTGGACTGAGCCAGGGCGTATGAAACTGCAGGTGTAGAGATCTGTGGGGCCTGGTTGTGGATAGGAGTCTGTAGTGTTAGTGCATTACAGATGACAGCTAGAGAATGGATGTGAGGAATTGAAGCCATCTCTTTGCCTGCTCCTGGTGCTACCTTGCTAATGCAAGAAACAGCAGTAATGAAAAAAGATAGCTATTTTTTCTTCATAAAGAAAACTTTTCTTGTGCTGTATGTAAAACTCTTTATATCATTCAGAAATATGGGACAGGCATCCTGAGTCTGGGGTATTACTTGATGCAGTTATTACTTATACATTACATCTGGTATAATGAGATTTTTTCTGCTGATCTGATTTTTTACTTGTGATGTGTGTATGGTTCTTCAGTATCAGATATTTTTTGAACTACCCAGGACAGTTTCTGTGAATGTTTCCCTTTAGTTTCACACTAGTTTTCATTTTCTTAAGTTGCATAGCGAGGGTGTGCCAGAAACAGGTGGAGAACAGCTTCATTTGTTCATGTCAACTCTCAAGCTATCATTCATAATGCACTGAAACCAGAAACCTTTTCTATAGCTAAGCCCCACTGACCTCTCCATGGTTTCCCTAGACCACACCATATGCATTGGTTCAGCCTGCTAACAGCAAGTTGCCTCTTCTGTACCACATTGTTCCAATGCTCTTTCTCCTATGCATGGCTCTCACCCTCATGCATGTTCAGTCCCTGATAAAGCTTTATTCACAATCATACTATGCTCTAGTGCATCCCATAGTTCAGAAAGCTCAAGATTGGTATGGAATATTTACGTACAGCATATGCATAGAATTTTGCTGGTATCACGTACATGCTGGTATTAACTGTACTGAAGTAACAACCACAGACACTCAGCACTTATGCAGTGAAACAAAGATCTTTTCCAGTTCAGTTCCACCTCAATATGTTCAGCACTCATTGTTATGCATAGGCATAGGACCCCTCCCACCGAAACTACTCTTCATAACTAACCACCAACCCTCAGGTAGAAAAAAACTCCTAACTTTGCATCATACTCTAGTAACTTCCTCCAACAAATATAACTGACAAAGTATTTTCACACTGAAATAACCCAACAAGCACTGAACATCCAACCTCCCAACATAGTCTTAGACTTCAACCTGCCAGACATGCACCCATGAGAAACCCCACTCCCCAGAAAAAACACAAATCATATTCTCCCATCTATGCTCTGGACTCAACCTTTCCCTACAATACTCCAAACACCGTTTCATCATATCCCAAG
This sequence comes from Panulirus guttatus, assembly GCA_032361385.1. Classification (NCBI taxonomy): domain Eukaryota; kingdom Metazoa; phylum Arthropoda; class Malacostraca; order Decapoda; family Palinuridae; genus Panulirus; species Panulirus guttatus. The sequence goes on along the minus strand of JAUUDW010181653.1, from coordinate 2,936 downwards.
ACCTTTCATGCCCACAATGCAGCTACTGTAACTGAGACACTAAGCACTTACTACTCTGTTGCCCTGCATATTCTGCACATAGATGAACATGCAGTATCACATCTCTTTATGACCTGTTTTCTTGACGGATGAGTGTGGCCAGTTCTTGAGTGCTGTAGGACTCCTGGGTCCGGAAGTAAGTATATACATAAGCAACTGCCATTCTAACTCAGTCTTAAACTCAAATTCGCCTGACTTAAATCCATCAGAAACCACACCTCAAACAAGCGTGAGTCACACTTTTTTATTTATGTTCTGGACATCACGCATCCTGCAACACTGCAAACACCTTTTCAACATATCCCAAGACCCTTCATACCCACGAAGCATCTACCACAACAAAGACACCTAATGCATACTATTCAGGTACCCTGCACTCTCTGCACATAGACACACACTTGTCACAATATGATAAGGCCTATGATCCTCACTGGTAGAAATAGCCGGCTTCCTAAGTTCTCCAGGAGCCTCATAAAAGATAGAAGGGTAACCTAGGGTAGGAATTATATATATATAGTTACCCCAGGACCAGTTTCTAAGAAAGAGTCCTGGTGCTTCCCAGAATCTCTTTCCAGAGGCTCCTGTAGCCCAAGGCTGTGATATTTCAGATAGCTGGGAAATGTGAATTCCTTTGGAATGAGAAGTTCATTGACAAAATTGTATTCCCAGTGATATGGCCCAACCAAAGGTGACTTTTGTAGGTCCTGATTGTGGATAGGGGATTCTAGATTTAGTGCATTCAAAGTGGCAGCTTGAGATTGTATGTGAGTCAATGAGACCATTTCTTCATCTGTTCCTGTTGTGAGAAATGGCAAACATGTATGAAAGAATGAAAGTACAGAAAAGGATGTAGAAATTTTTTCTGATTATCGTGCCCTTATCATTTGGAAAGGATGAAATAAGTTTGTGCTTTATGAATTTTAACATGATTTTTCATGTGTTTATTTTTATTTTACAGACCAGAAACGAGTTCAGATGCTGGAAGTCGGAGAGATAGAGGATATGTTTGTGCCGAATCCAGAGGATCTACTGGTCAACTTGGAACAGAGCCGTTCATTAGTGGAGGAGCTCCTTAATATGCTTCCTGAAGCACATGCTGGGTCTTACCAGACTCACTCTGCATTTGGATCAGCTCTGCAAGCAGCATACAAATTAATGGTCAGTTTTGATTTTCAATAAAATAAGAAATGTTTCTTAGTACAGTTAGATTTTTTCTTTGGTTATCTCAGGTGTAATGTGTTTAGTTGATATATTAATTGTGTTTTCACTGGATGTAAAAAAAAAGGGGGGGCCTTTCTTGATAGTGTTTGGAAAACCCTTTACTGGTTATTCTGAACAGTGTCTTTGGTCCCTGCTTAGCTTTAGAAATGATTTTCTGGAAAGCACAAGTAAGTTGATTTACTGTTCAGTGAATCCTCTTTTACTATAGAATTCATTGGGATAGAGGGAGGTTATGTTCATAAGGGAGATATCTTAACCTAATGTTCAGCCTTATCTTATGCTTTCTCCAGATCCACAAATGCCATGTACTAACAAAGACAGAAGTCGTTTCATGAAATTTAGTGAAAACATATGATAAAGGGCAAACCTTTTGATGTAATACGGCCATGTAGTAGGGCTTTCATTATGTTTCACGAGTTATATTAAATCATCGGACAAGACAGCGACACGACTGTTGTCTTCGATAGTATAAATCCTCCTGTTTCAGTGACATATATTGTGGCCAATGGACATTAGAAAGATATGGAACAGCAAGAAATTAGTACTGGAAGGTAGGAGGGGGAAGTAGAAAGGTTTTGAAAAGAGCATAATGAACAAGGCAGGAGAAAACACAAAGCTTTTCACTAAGTCCATCTGCAGCAAACTATTGGTTAAAGAACAGCAAATCAGGCCAAGAGAATTAAAGGGAAAAACGCTTACAGAAGGTGAAGAAGTAAGTGAGGAGAGAAATGATAAATATACATATGTTTTCACAGCTGAGAATAATACTGTACCAGTGTTAGAAAGATGGGTGGGGAAAATATAAAGATTAACGGAAATGATATAGGCAGGCTTTTAAACCAACTTCATCCATATAGGACTTATGGATCTGATGAAGTCTACACCCATATGTGCTGAAGGATTGCACAGACGCACATGTTGGGCTTTTATAATTGCTATTCAATAAGGCATTAGTGGAAGGTGTAATGCAAAAAATGTGGAAGATGATAAATGATGTGTTTATACTTAAGAAAGGCGACTGGGATGTTATGCTGAGCTACAGGCCTTTCTTGTTGATGACTTGGTTTGTAAAACCCAGGAAAAGGTAATTGGGAAACAAATGAATGATTTTCTGCAAAGGTGAAACTTTTTAACTGGAAACTGAAACAGTAAAGCTTCAAGGAAAAAAGGGTGTGTTGCACACCTGCTAGATTCCTATGACTGGGCAAGTTCAGTTTTAGTTCAAAGAGATGAGCGAGTACTTTTTGTGTTTCTGGCCTGTAAGAAAATGTTTGACACTGTATATCATCGAAGTTTGATTAGGTTGGTCTGATACATGGTTAATGAAATTCAGTCTGAGCAAATGTAAAGTAATAAGAATAGGATAAAGTGTAAGAAGGCCTCAGCATGATTTTTATCTAGCAGGAAATAAGCTTTAGGATTCTATATTTGAGAAGGACTTGGGAGTTGATATTGTCTCTCACCTGTTTTCAGAGTCCTGTATCGGGAGAATAGTTAAGGAGACAAACAGTCTTCTAACAGCTAATAGTATAAGTTTCAAATATATGAATAACGAAATATTGAGCAAAATGTCCATGCCCTACTTAAGGCTAAAACCAGAATATGCTTCTCAGGTTTGGTCACCTAAAGAGCTAATAGAGGAGGTCTAGAGAAGATCAACAAAGATGGTACCAGAG
>JAUUDW010181542.1:0-14606 GCA_032361385.1 Panulirus guttatus | reverse complement strand
GTCTGAGAGTGTGTTGCCTTTGACAAGCCTGAGGTTAGTTACCTTAGACAAGCCTGAGGGTAGGTTACCTTGGACAAGCCTGAGGGTGTGTTATCATGGTCAAGTCTGAGGGTGCGTTACCTCTGACAAGCCTGAAGGCGTGGTACTTTGGACAAGTCTGAGCGTGTATGAACTTCGACAGGTGTGAGGGTGTTACATTGAACAATCATGAAGGCTGCTACCTTGACAAGCCTGAGGGTGTCCTACCTTGGACAACTCTGATTATTTTTACCTTGAACTAGTCTGAGAGTATGTTACCTTGGACAAGTCTGAGAGAGTGTTTATTTCGGACAAGTTTGAGGGAGTGTTACCATGAACAAGCCTGATTCTGTTTTATCTTGATAAGCCTAAAGGTTTGTTACCTTCGACAAGTCTGATGGTGTGTTATTTTGAACAAATCAGAGAGTATGTTACCTTGGAGAAATCTGAGAGAGTGTTACCTTGGAGACGCTTGAGATTGTGTTAACTTGAACAGGTCTGAGGGTGTGTTACCTTAGACAAGTTTGAAGGCGTGTTGACTTGGATAAGTCTGAGAGTGTGATACCTTGGACAACCCTGAGGGTGTGATACCTTTTACAAGCCTGAGGGCGTGTTACCCTAGACAAGCCTGAGGGGTTTGTTACATTGGACTTATCTCTGGGTGTGTTACCTCGCACAAATCTGAGGGTGTGTTACCCTGGAAAAGTCTGAGGGTGTCTTACCTTGGACAAGCCTGAGGGTGTGTTACCTTGGACGAGCTTGAGGGTGTGTTTCCTTGGATAGGTCTGAGGGTGTGTTACATTGGACAGGTCTGAATGTGAGTTGCCTTGAATAAGTCTGGGGTTTGTCACCTTGGACAAACTAAGGGTGCGTTACCTTGGACAAGTCTGAGGGTGATTTAACTTGGACAACCCTGAGGGTGTGTTACCTTGGACAAGTTTGAGGGAGTGTTACCTTGGACAAGGCTGAAGGCGTGTTACCTTCGTTGAGTCTGAGGGTGTGGTACCCTTGACAAGCCAGAGGTTGTGATACCTGGAAAAAATCTAAGGGTGTTACGTTGTACAAGTCTGAGGGTGTATCACCTTGGACAAATCTGAGGGTGTGTTACCTTGAAAAAGTCTCTGGGTTTGTTACCTTGGACAAGAATGAATGTGTGTTAACCTGGTCAAGTATGAAGGTGTGTTGTCTTGGAAAAGCCAGAGGGTGTGTTACCTTGAACAGGTCTAGGGTTGTGTTGCCTTGGACAAAACTGAGAGTGTGTTACGTTGACATGCCTGAGGGTGTGCTAACTTGGACAAACTTGAGGGTGTGTCACCTTTCACAATTCTAAGGGTTTATACCTCGGAAAAATCTGTTGGTGTGATACTTTTGTCAAGTCTGAGGCTGTGTTACCTTGGACAAATCTGAGGGTGTGTTTCCATGGACATGTCTGAGAGTTTGTTACCTTGGACAAGCCTTGGGATGTGGTACCTTGGAAAAGCCCGAGGGTGTTTTACCTTAGGCAAATCTGAGGGTATGTTACCTTGGAGAAGCATGAGGGTAGGTTACCCTGGGCAAACCTGATTTTTTTTTTTACCTTGGTCAAGTCTGAGAGTTTGTTACCTTTGACAAGTCTGAGAACTAGTCTGAGAATGTGCTACCTTGGACAAACATGAGGATGTGTTACCTTGGAAAAACCTGAGGGTGTGATACCTTGGACAAATATGAGGGTGTGTTCCTTTGGTCAAGGGTGAAGGTGTGTTACCCTGAACAAGCCTGAAGGTGTCTTACCTTGGACATGTCTGAGAGTATGTTACCTTGGGCAAGCCTGATGATGTGTTACTTTGGAATATCCTTTAGGTGTTTTGCCTTGGGCATATCTGAAGGTATGTTACCTTAAACGAGTCTGTATATTACTTTAGAAAAGTCTGAGAATGTTACCTCGGTCAAGTTTGAGAGAGTGTTACCATGAACAAGCCTGATTGTGTCTTACCTTGACAAGCCTGAAGGTGTGTTATCTTGAAAAAGTCTGATGGTGTGTTATCTTGAACAAGTCTGAGAGTATGTTACCTTGGAGAAATCTGAGTGTTACCTTGGACAAGCTTGGGAGTGTGTTAAGTTGGAAAAGTCTGAGGGTGAGTTATCATAGACAAGTCTGAGGTCGTGTTGACTTGGAAAAGTCTGGGGGTGCGATACCTTGGACACCCCTGATGGTGTGATACATTGTACGACCCTGAGGGTGTGTCGCCTTGATAAAACCGGAGGGTGGGTTACCCTGAACAAGCCTGAGGGTTTCTTACCTTGGAGTTGTCTGAGAATGTGTTACTTTGGACATGTCTGAGAGTGGGTTACCCTGGAAAATGCTGATGATGTGTCACCTTTGACAATCCTGAGGGTGTGTTACCTTGACAAGCTTAAGAGTGTGTTACCTTGGAGAGTTCTGAGGGTTTTTACATTGAACAAATCTGTTGGTCTGTTACTTTGGTCAAGTTTGAGGGTGTGCTACCTCGAAAAAGCCTGAGGCTGTGTTTCCATAGACATGTCTGAGAGATTTTACCTTGGACAAGCCAAAAGATGTGTTACCTTGGAAAAGCCCGAGGGTGTTTTGCCTTGGACAAATCTGAGGGTGGGTTACCTTGGAGAAGCATGAGGGTATGTTACCCTTGGCAAGCCTGATTATTTGTTACCATGGTCAAGTCTGAGGGTTTGTTACCTTGGACAAGCCTGATGATGTGTTACTTTGGAATATCTTGTAGGTGTGTTACCTTGGACAAGTCTGAAGGTTTGTTACCTTGGACAAGTCTGAAGGTGTGTTACCTTGGACAAGCATGAGGGTAAGTTACCTTGGACAAGCCTGAGGGTTTGTTACCATGGTCTAGTCTGAGGGTGTGTTAACTTGGACAAGCCTGAGGGTGTGTTACTTTGGACAAGCCTGATGGTGTGTTATCTTGGACAAGTCTGATTGTGCGTTACGTTAGAAAAGCCTGAGGATGTGTTACCTTGACAAGCCTGAGGGTGTCTTACCTTGGACAAGTCTAATGGTGTGTTACCTTGAACAAGTCTGAGAGTATGTTACCTTGGACAAGTCTGGGAGAGTGTTACCTAGGACAAGTTTGAGGGAGTGTTACCATGAACAAGCCTGATTATGTATTGCCTTGACAAGCCTGAAGGTGTGTTATCTTCGACAAGGCTGATGGTGTGTTATCTTGAGCAAATTTGAGAGTAAGTTACCTTGGAAAAGTTGAGAGTGTTGCCTTGGACAATATTGAGGGTGTGTTAAGTTGGAGAAGTCTGAGGGTGTGATACCTTGGACAAGCCTGAGGGTTTGATACCTTGTACAATCCTGATGGTGTGTTACCTTGATCAAACCGGGAGGTGTGTTACCCTGGACAAGCCTGAGAGTTTCTTACCTTGGAGTTGTCTGTGGGTATGTTACCTTAGGCGAATCTGAGGGTGTGTTACTGGTGTCAAGTCTGAAGGTATGTTACCTTGGACATGTCTAAGAGTGTGTTACCTTGGAAAGGCTGAGGATGTGCTAACTTGGACAAACCTGAGGGTGTGTTACCATGGTAAAGTCAAAGGGCACACATGTGTTACCTTGGACAAGTCTCAGGGTGTGTTTTTTTGAGCAAGTCTGAAGATGTGTTACCTTGGACAAGCCTGAGGGTTTGTTTCGTTGACAAGCCTGAGGCTTTCCTACGTTGACAAGCCTTAGGGTGTGTTACCTTGACAAGCCTGAGGGTCTGTTACCTTGGACAAGTCTAATGGTGTGTTACCTTGAACAAGTCTGAGAGTATGTTACCTTGGACAAGTTTGAAAGAGTGGTCCTTGGACATGCTTGAGGGCGTGTTGACTTGGATAAGTGTGAGAGTGTGTTACCTTGGAAGAGCCTAAGGGTGTGTGTGATACCTTGGACAAGCCTGAGGGTGTTACCATGGTCAAGTCGGGGGGTGTGTTACCCTGGAAAAGCCTTATTGTTTGTTACCCTGGACTTGTGTGTGGGTGTGTTACCTTGGAAAAGGTTGAGAATATGTTACCTTGGACAATCTTGAGGGTGTTTTACTTTGGTCAATTCTGAGGGTGTGCTACCTTGGACGTGTCTGAGAGTGTGTTAACTTGGACAGTCCTGAGGATGTGTTATCCTGAACAATCCTGAGGGTGTTCTACCTTGGATAATTCTAAGGGTGTGTTACCTTGGCCATATCTCAGGGAAGGTTACCTTGGACAAGCCTGGGGGTGTGTTACCATGGTCAAGTCTGGGGGTGTGTTAATTTGGAAAAGTCTGACTTTGTGTTTCTTTGGACATGTGTGAGAGACTTTTACCTTGGACAAGCCTGAGGGTGTGTTACCTTGATAACCATGAGGGTGTCTTACCTTGAGTAAATCTGATGGTGTGTTACCTTGAAAAATTCTGAGAGTATGTTACCTTGGACAAGTGCAAGAGAATGTTACCTTGGACATGCTTGAGGGTGTGTTACCTTGGAAAAGTCTGAGGGTGTGTTACGTCAGACAAGTCTGAGGGCGTGTTGTCTGAGGGTGTGTTACCCTGGAAAAGCCTTCCGGTTTGTTACCTTTGTTATCTTGGACTTGTCTGTGGTGTGTTACCTTGGACAAGGCTAAAAATGTGTTACCTTGGACAATCCTGAGGATGTGTTACTTTAGTCAAGTCTGAGGGTGTTATCTTGGACATATCTGAGAGTTTGTTACCTGGGCAAGGATGAGGATATGTAATCTTGGACAATCCTGAGGGTGTGTTACCTAGGTCAAGTCTGAGGGTGTGTTGCCTTGGAAAAGTATGAGGGTTGGTAACCTTGAACAAACCTGAGGGTGTGTTACCATGGTCAAGTCTGAGGGTGTGTTGATTTAGAAAAGTCTGACGGTGTGATTCTTTGGACAAGTCTGAGGGTGTGTTAACTTGGACAGGTGTGAGGGTTTGTTACTTTGGACAAGCCTGAAGGTGTGTTACCTTGACAATCCTGAGGGTGTCTTACCTTGGATAAGTCTGATGGTGTGTTACCTTGAAAAATTCTGAAAGTATGTTACTTGAACAAGTCTGAGAGAGTGTTACCTTGGACATACTTGAGGGTGTGTTACCTTTGATAAGTCTGAGAGAGTGTTACTTCAGAAAAGTCTGAGGGCGTGTTGACTTGGATAAGTCTGAGGGTGTGTTACCTTGGACAAGCCTGAGGGTGTGATACCTTGGACAAGAATGAGGGTGTGTTACCTTGGACAAGATTGTGTTTTACCATGGTCAAGTTTGAGGATGTGTTACCTTGAACAAGCCTTAGAGTGTGTTTCCTTGAACATGTCTGAGAGTTTGTTATCTTGGACAAGCCTGAGGATGTGTTACCTTGGAAAAGCCCGAGGGTGTTTTACCTTGGACAAATCTAAGGGTGTGTCACCTTGGAGAAGCATGAGGGTAGGTTACCCTGGAGAAGCCGTAGGCTGTGTTACCATGGTGAAGTATGAGGGTTTGTTACCTTGGCCATGATGAGGGTGTGTAACATTAAACAGGTCTGAGTGAGTGTTAACTTTGACAGGTGTGAGGGAGTGTTATCTTGATCATACCGTAGGATGTTTTACCGTGGACAAGCCTGAGGGTTTCTTACCTTGGAGTTGTCTGTGAGTGTGTTACCTTGGACAAGCCTGAGGGTGTGTTACCATAGTCAAGTCTGAGGGTTTGTTTCTTTGAATAAGTGTGAGGGTGTGTTAACTTGGATAGGTGCAAGAGTTTTTTTACCTTGGACAAGCATGAAGGTGTGTTACCTTGACAACCATGAGGATGTCTTATCTTGGATAAGTCTGATGGTGTGGTACCTTGAAAAATTCTTAGAGTGTGTTACATTGGACAAGTCTGAGAGAGTGTTGCCTCATACATGCGTGAGGGTGTGTTACCTTAGATAAGTCTGCGGGTCTGTTACTTCAGAAAAGTTTGAGGGCTTGTTGACTGGGGTAAGTCCGAGGGTGTGTTACATTCGACAAGCATAAGGGTGTGATACCTTGGAAAAGCCTGGGGGTGTGTTTCCTCGCTCGAATCGGAGGGTGTGTTACCCTGGAAAAGCCTGACGGTTTTTGACTTGGACTTGTCTTTAGGTGTGTTATCTTGGACAAATCTGAGGGTTTGTTACCTTGGAAAAGTCTGAGGGTGTGTTACCTTGGACAAGCCTGAAAGTATGTTACCTTGGACGAGTCTGAGGGTTTGTTACTTTGGACGGGTCTGAGGGTGTGTTACCTTGGATAGGTCTGAAAATGTGTTGCCTTGATCAAATCTAAGGGCGTGTGACACTGGAGAGGTGTGAGGGTGAATTCCCTTGGGCAAGCCTGAGGGCGTGTTACCTTGGACAAGTTTGAGGGTGTGTTACATTGGACAAGCCTGAGGTGTGTTACCTTCGACAAGTCTGAGGGTGCGTTACCTTGTACATGCGTAAGGGTCTGTCATCTTGGACAAGTCTGATAGTGTGTTACCTTAGACAATCCTGAGGATGTGTATCCTTGGACGTGTCTGAGGGTGCGTTACCTTGTACATGCGTAAGGGTCTGTCATCTTGGACAAGTCTGATAGTGTGTTACCATAGACAATCCTGAGGATGTGTATCCTTGGACGTGTCTGAGAGTTTGTTACCTTGGACAAGCCTGAGGATGAGTTACATTGGAAAAGCACGAGGGTGTTTTACTTTGAACAAATCTGAAGGTGTGTTACCTTGGAGAAGCATGAGGATAGGTTACCTTGGAGAAGCCTGAGGGTGTGTTACTATGGTGAACTATGAAGGTTTGTTACCTTGGCTAGGATGAGGGTGTGTAACACTGAAGAAATCTGAGTGTGTGTTAACTTGGAGAGGTATGAGGGTGTGTTACCTTAGACAAGCCTGAGGGTATGCTACCTTGGAAATGCTTGAGAGTGTGTTGCCTTGGACAAATCTGAGAGACTGTTACCTTGAAAAAGCTTCAGGGAGTGTTAGCTTGTACAAGTCCGAGGGTTTGTTACCTTAGACAAGTGTGAGGCCGTGTTGACTTAGATAAGTCTGAGGATGTGTTACCTTGGAAAAGCATGAGGATGCGATAGCTTGCAAAAGGCTGAGAGTGTTTTACCTTCGTCAAGTCGGACGATGTGTTACCCTGGATAAGCTTGAGGGCTTGTTACCTTGGACTTGTCTGTGGTTGTGTTTCCTTGGACAAAACTGAGGGTGTGTTACCTTGGAAAAGTCTGAGGGTATGTTACCTTAAATAAGCCTGAGGATGTGTAACCTTGGGCAAACTTAAGAGTGTGTTGCCTTGTAAAAGCCTGAGGATGTGTTGCCTTGGACAAGCATGAGGGTGTCTTAACTTGGACAGTTCTTAGGGTGTGTTACCTTGGACAAATCTGAGGATGTGTTACTTTGGTCAAGTGTAAGGGCGTGTTACCTTGGACAAGCCTGAGGGTGTCTTACTTTGGACATGTCTGAGAGTGTGTTACCTTGGACATGCCTGAGAATGTGTTACCTTGGTATATCCTGAAGGTGTGTTACCTTGGACAAGTCTGAAGGTGTGATAACTTGGACAAGTATGAGGGAAGGTTACCTTGGATAATCTTGAAGGTTTGTTACCACGGCCAAGTATGAGGGTGTGTTACCTTGGACAAGCCTGAAGGTGTGTTACTTTGGACAAGCCTCAGGGAGTGTTAATTTGGACATGTATGAGGGTGTGTTACGTTAGACAAGCCTGATGATGTCTTACCTTGGACAATTCTGACGGTGTGTTACTTAAAAAAGTCTGAGAGAATGTTACCTTGGACAAGTCTGAGAGAGTGTTACCTCGGAAACGTTTGAATGAGTGTTACTATGAATATACCTGATTGTGTGTTACCTTGACAAATCTGAAGGTGTGTTATCTTGGACAAGTCTGATGGAGTGTTTTCTTGAACAAGTCTGAGAGTATGTTGCCTTAGAGAAATCTGAGAGAGTGTTACCTTGGACAAGCTTGAGGGTGTGTTATGTTGGGGGAGTATGATGGTGTGTTATCTTAGACAAGTCTGAGGTCGTGTTGACTTGGAAAAGTCTGAGGGTATGATACCTTGTACAAGCCTGAGGGTGTGTTACCTTGATCAAACCGGAGGGTGTGTTACCCTGGACAAGCTTGAAGGATTCTTACATTGGAGTTGTCTGTGGGTGTGTTTCCTTGGACGAATCTGAGGGTCTGTTACCTTGGACATGTGTGAGAGTGTGTTACCTTGGAAAAGGTTGAGGATGTGTTACCTTGGACAGTCTTGAGGGTGTGTTACCTTGGACAAGTCTGAGGGTGTGTTACCTTGGACAAGCCTGAGGATAGGTTACCTTGGACAAGCCTTAGGGTGTGTTACCTTAGACAAGCCTGAGGGTTTGTTTACTTGGACAGGTGTGAGGGTGTGATACCCTGGAAAAGCCTGAGGGTGTGTTAACTTTACAAGCCTGATGGTGTGTTACCTAGGACAAGTCTGATGATGTGTTACCTTGAACAAGCTTGAGAGTATATTACCTTGGACAAGTCTGAGAGTATTACCTTGGACATGCTTGAGGGTGTGTTGACTTGAATAAATCTGAGGGTGTGTTACAATGGTCAAGTCGGAGGTTGCGTTACCCTGGAAAAACCTTCCGGTTTGTTACCTTGGACTTGTCTGTAGGTGTGTTACCTTGGACAAGGCTGAGGATGTTTACCTTGGACAATCTTGAGGGTGTTTTACTTTGGTCAAGTCTAAGGGTGTGTAACCTAGGACATGTCTGAGAATGTATTACCTTGGACAAGCCTGAGGATGTGTTACCTTGGACAATCCTGAAGGTGTCTTCCCTTGGACAAGTCTGAAGGTGTGTTACCTTGGCCAAGCCTGTGGATAGGCTACCTTGGAAAAGCCTGAGGGTGTGTTACCATGGTCAAGTCTGAGGGTTTGTTAATTTGGAAACGTCTGAGGGTGTGTTTCTTTCGACATGTCTGAGGGTGTGTTAACTTGGAGAGGTGAAAGGGGTTTATTACCTTGGACAAACCTGAGGATGTGTTACCTTGACAACCTGAGGGTGTGTTACCTTGGATAAGTCTGATGGTGTGCTACCTTGAACAATTCTGAGAGTATGCTACCTTGGACGAGTCTGAGAGAGTGTTACCTTGGACATGCTTGAAAGTGTGGTACCTTGGACATGTCTGAGGGTTTGTTACCTCAGAAAAGTCTGAGGGCGTGTACACTTGGATAAGTCTATGGGTGTGTTACATTCAACTAGCCTGAAGGTGTGATACCTTGGACAAACCTGAGGGTGTGTTACCGTGGTCAAGTCAGGGGGTGTGTTACCCTGGAAAAGGCTGACGGTTTTTACCTTGGACTTGTCTCTTATTGTGTTACCTAGGACAAATCTGATTGTGTACTACTTTGGAAAAGTCTGAGGGTGTGTTACCTTGGACAAGCCTGAGGGTATGTTACCTTGGACTAGTCTGAGGGTTTGTTACTTTGGAAAGATTCGAGGGTGTGTTACCTTGGACAGGTCTGAAAGTAGGTTCCCTTGATCAAGTCTAAGGGTGTGTTACCTTGGACACGTGTGAGGGTGAGTTCCCTTGGACAAGCCTAAGGGTGTGTTGCCTTGGAACATTTTGAGGATTTGTTACATTGGACAAGCCTGAGGGCATTTTACCTTCAACAAGTCTGATGGTGTGTTACCTTGGTCACCCCTGAGGGTTTGTTACCATGGACAAGTCTGATGGTGTGTTAGCTAGTACAAGTCTAAGGGTCTGTTATCCTGGACAAGTCTGATGGTGTGTTACCTTCAAAAAATCTGTGGGTTTGTTACCTTGGACAAGTTGGAGTGTGTTACCATGGTCAATTCTGAGGGTGTGTTACCTTGGACAAGCCTGAAAGTGTGTTACTTTGGACAAGTCTAAGGGTGTGTTACCTTGGACAAGTCTGAAGATGTGTTATCTTGGACAAGCCTGAGGGTGTGTTACCTTGACAAGCCTTAGGGTGTGTTACCTTAGTGTGTTCCCTTGAACAAGTCTGAGGGTGTACTACGGTGGATAAATCTCAGGGTGTGAAATCTTGGGCAAAGCTGATTGTGTGCTACCTTGTACAAGCCTGAGGGTGTGTTACCGTGGTCAAGTCGGAGGGTGTGTTACCCTAAAAGAGTAATACGGTTTGTTACCTTGCACTTGTCTATGGGTGCGTTACTTTGGATAATGAAGAGAATTTGTTACCTTGGACAATCCAGAGGAGGTGTTACTTTAGGTAAGTCTGAGGGTGTTTTAACTTGAGCAAATCTGTGGGTTTGTTAGCTTGGACAAGATAGAGTGTTTGTTACCATGGTCAAGTGTGAGGGTGTGTTACCTTGGACAAGCCTGAGGGTATGTCACTTTCGACAAGTCATAGGGTGTGCTACCTTGGACAAGTCTGAGGATGTGTTACCTCGGACAAGCCTGAGGGTGTCATCCCTTGAAAAGCCTTAGGGTGTGTTACCTTGAATAAGTCTGATCGTGTGTTGCCTTGGACAAGTCAGATGGTGTGTTACCTTGAAGAAATCTTCGAGTATGTTACCTTGGACAAGTCTGAGAGAGTTTTTCCTTGGACATGCATGAGGGCATGTTGACTTGGATAAGTCTGAGGGTGTGTTACCTGGGAAATGCCTGAAGTTGTGATACCTTGGACAACCCTGAGAGTGTGTTACCATGTTCAAGTCGAAGAGTTTGTTACCCTGGAAAAACTTTACGGTTTGTTACCTTGGACTTGTCTGTGGAAGTGTTACCTTGGACGAGTCTGAGAATGTGTTATCTTGGACAATCTTGAGGATGTTTTAATTTGGTCAAGTCTGAGGGAGTGTTACCCTGGCCAAGCCTCAGGATAGGTTACCTTGGACAAGCCTGAGGATGTGTTACCATGGGCAAGTGTGAGGGTTTGTCTCTTTGGACAAGTCTGAGGATGTGTTAAGTCAAGGTAACACATCCTCAGACTTATCCAAGACAACACGCCCTCAAGCGTGTCCAAGGAAACACTCTCTCAGACTCGTCCAAGGTAACATACTTTCAGACTTGTTCAAGGTAACACACCATCTGACTTGTCCAAGGCAACCCACTATCAGACATATTCAAGGTGACACACCATAAGGCTTTTCAAGGTATGACCCTCAGGCTTGTCCGTGGTACCACATCCTCAGACTTGTCCAGGGTAACACACCCTATGACTTGTCCAAAGTGACATACCCTCAGGCTTGTCTTAGGTAACGCACCCTCAAACTTGACCACGGTAACACACCCTCAAGCTTGTACAAGGTAACACACAATCAGGTTTGCCCAAGATTACACACCCTGAGATTTATCCAACGTAGTACACCTTGGACAACCTGAGGGAGTGTTACCGTGTTCAAGTCGATGAGTTTGTTACTCTGGAAAAATTTTACGGTTTATTACCTTGGATTGTCTGTTGGTGTGTTACCTTGGACAAGCCTGAGAATGTGTTACCTTGGACAATCTTGAGGATGTTTTACTTTGGTCAAGTCTGAGGGTGTGTTACCTTGGTCAAGCCTCGGGGTAGGTTACCTTGGACAAGCCTGAGGGTGTATTACCATGGCCATGTCTGAGGGTTTGTTTCTTTGGACAAGTCTGAGGATGTGTTAAGTCTGAGGGTATGTTACCTTGGACAAGTCTGAGGGTATGTTACCTTGGACAAGTCTGAGAAAGTGTTTCTTTGGATATGCTTGAGGGCGTGTTGACTTGGATAAGTCTGAGGGTGTGTTACCTAGGAAATGCCTGAAGTTGTGATACCTTGGACAAGCCTGAGGGTGTGTTACCATGTTCAAGTCGAAGAGTTTGTTACCGTGGAAAAACTTTACGGTTTGTTACCTTGGATTGTCTGTTGGTGTGTTACCTTGGACAAGCCTGAGAATGTGCTACCTTGGACAATCTTGAGGATGTTTTACTTTGGTCAAGTCTGAGGTGTATTACCTTGGCCAAGCCTCAGGGTAGGTTACCTCGGACAAGCCTGAGGGTGTGTTACCATGGCCAGGTCTGAGGGTTTGTTTCTTTGGACAAGTCTGAAGATGTGTTAACTTGGACAGGTGTAAGGGATTTTTTTTTAACCTTGGACAAGCATTGGAGTGTGTTACCTTGACAACCATGAGGGTGTCTTGCCTTGGATAAGCCTGATGGTATGGTACCTTGAAAAATTTTGAGAGTATGTTACCTTGGACAAGCCTGAGAGAGTGTTACCTCATACATGCTTGAGGATGTGTTACCTTGGACATGTCTGAGGGTGCGTTACCTCAGAAAAGTTTGAGGGCTTGTTGACTTGGGTAAGTCTGAGGGTGTGTTACCTTCGACAAGCATAAGGGTGTGATACCTTGGAGAAGCCTAGGAGTGTGTTACCGTAGTCAAGTCGGAGGGTGTGTTACCCTGGAAAAGCCTGACGGTTTTTGCCTTGGACTTGTCTCTGGGTGTGTTACCTTGGACAATCTGATGGTGTGTTACCTTGGAAAATTCTGAGGATATGTTACCTTGGACAAGTCTGAGAGTAAGTTACCTTGGACAAGTCTGAGTCTTTTTTTTTTACTTTGGACAGGTCTGAGGGTTGTGTTACCTTGGAGAGGTGAGGTCTGAAAATGTGTTGCCTTGATCAAAATTAAGGGTGTGTTACCTTGGACAGGTGTGAGGGTGAGTTCCCTTGGACAAGCTAAGTGTGTTACCTTGGTCAAGTTTGAGGGTGCGTTACATTGGACAAGCCTGAGGGTGTGTTACCTTCGACAAGTCAGGGCGTGTGTTACCTTGGTCAGCCTTAGGGGGTTTGTTACCTTGGACACGTCTGATGGTGTGTTACCTTGGACAAGCCTGAGGGTGTGTTTCCTTGGACGTGTCTGAGAGTTTGTTACCTTGGACAAGCCTGAGAATGTGTTACCTTGGAAAAGCACGAGGGTGTTTTACCATGGACAAATCTGAGGTGTGTTACCTAGGAAATGCATAAGTGTAAATTACCTTGGAGAAGTTTGATGGTGTGTTACCACGGTGATAGTGTGAGGGTTTGTTACCTTGGCCAGGATAGGGGTGTATAATACTGAACAAATCTGAGTGAGTGTTAACTTGGACAGGTGTGAGGGTGTGTTATCTTGGACAAGCCTTAGGGGATGTTACCTTGGAAAAGTTTGAGAGTGTGTTACCTTGGACAAGTCTGAGAGATTGTTACCTTGAAGAAGCTTCAGGGTGTGTTCGCTTGGACAAGTCTGAGGGTGTGTTACCTTAGACAAGTGTGAGGCCGTGTTAACTTAGATAAGGCTGAGGGTGTGTTACCTTGGAAGAGCCTGAAGGTGTGATACCTTGTAAAAGGTTGAGAGTGTGTTACCTTGGTCAAGTCGGACGGTGTGTTACCATGGATAAGCTTGAAAGTTTGTTACCTTGGGCCTGTCTGTGGTTGTTTCCTTCGACAAATCTGAGGGTGTGTTACCTTGGAAAAGTTTGCAGGTATATTACCTTAAACAAGCCTATGGGTGTGCAACCTTGGGCAAACTTGAGAGTGTGTTACCTTGTAAAAGCCTAAGGATGTGTTACCTTGGAAAAGCTTGAGGGTGTCTTACCTTGGACAGTTCTTGGGGTGTGTTACCTTGGACAAACCAGAGGATGTGTTACCTTGGTCAAGTGTGAGGGTGCGCTACCTTGGATAAGCCTGAGGGTGTCTTACCTTGGACATGTCTGAGAGTGTGTTATCTTGGACATGCCTGAGGATGTGTTACCTAGGAGTATCCTGAAGGTGTGTTACCTTGAACAAGTCTGAAGGTGTGTTAACCTGGACACGCATGAGGGAAGGTAACCTTGGACAAGCCTGACGGTTTGTTACCATGGCCAAGTATGAGGGTGTGTTACCTTGGACAAGCCTGAGGGTGTTTTGCTTTGGAGAAGCCTGAGAGTGTGTTGTCTTGGACATGTATGAGAGTGTGTTAAGTTAGACAAGCCTAGGAATGTGTTACCTTGACAAGCCTGAGGGTGTCTTACCTTGGACAATTCTGATGGTGTGTTACCTTAAACAAGTCTGAGAAAATATTACCTTCGACAAGTCTGAGAGAGTGTTACCTCGGACACGTTTGAGGGAGTGTTACCATGAACAAACCTGATTGTGTGTTATCTTGACAAATCTTAAGGTGTGTTATCTTGGACAAGTCTAATGGTGTGTTTTCTTAAACAAGTCTGAGAGTATGTTACCTTGGAGAAATCTGAGAGAGTGTTACCTTGGGCAAGCTTGAGGGTGTGTAAAGTTGAAGTCTGATGGTGTGTTATTTTAGACAAGTCTGAGGTCGTGCTGACTTGGAAAAGTCTGAGGGTGTGATACCTTGGACACCCCTGAGGGTGTGATACTATGTATAAACCTGAGGTGGTGTTACCTTGATCAAACCGGAGGGTGTGTTACCTTAGACAAGCTCGAGGGTTTCTTACCCTGGAGTTGTCTGTGGGTGTTACCTTGGACGAATCTGAGGGCCTTTTACCTTGGACGTGTCTGAGAGTGTGTTACCTTGGAAAAAGTTGAGGATGTGTTACCATGGACAATCCTGAGGGTGTGTTACCTTGGACAAGTCTGAGGATAGGTTACCTTGGACAAGCCTTAGGGTGTGTTACCATGGTCAAGTGTGAGGGTGTGTTATCTTGGAC
>JAUUDW010181432.1:0-14609 GCA_032361385.1 Panulirus guttatus | reverse complement strand
AACGCCATATATATATATACCCTAGCCTGAGCCAGGTACCCATTTTATCGACCAAGCCCTAGGGGTGGATGAACAGCGGGGTTGACTGTGAACCGACTGCCGCGACCAGGATTCGAACCTATGCGCTCGACCCTGGGCGGCCCGTGACATAAGGAAACAATGAATCATAAAATGGCAGAAGGAAAAATTGAAGATTTAGGCCATCAAGAGGTGCAGCTGTGTGAATGTGACCAAAAGTAATCCCCTCAGCTCTCCTATTGTAATGCATCCAAGGAAACCACAACCTCCTAATCTTTTGGAAATACAGTCTTTAAGTATCCTTAGAGTATCTTCTACATATAAATGCCATTAGCATACCAGAATGGATAACAAGTAATTTCTTCTGATAGAGTGCATTTCCAAGTTCTTTATGTAATTCCGACAGTACATGAAGAGTTGAGCCACCAACTCCAAGCTTCTGGTCTGGGGGATCAGCCACAACATAAATAGGGACCTGGAAGTAGACACATAAATGAAAAAGATGAAGCTGTAGCCATTAATCCCTTCACTGCTCCACACATCATATAACAGTTAAAGAGATGAGCTTTACCTGCTCCATGTGTCATATGATGTTTCCCCTTAAATTATTGAGTTTGCTCAAAGGGTCAAAATAATTTTTCAGCGTAAGTGACATCAGGTTCCCCCCCCCAATATATTTATAAAATTCAATGTCTAAAATGTATAGGTTGATCACAATGTAAAACATTACTATGAATCTACAATCAAATTGAAAACTTTAAGAAAATACACAGAATCCATGTGAAAGATATACCAATTAGATGTTAGTTAATGATTTAAACAATGGCAGTGCCAATAAAAGATAATAATTACTGAATGCATTGGGTACTGTATGAACAGGCACACAAACAAATTAATCACTATTACAGGCACACAGTCAAATTTATAATCACTACGTGTACAGTACTTTTGTTTTAAGCTAATAATAAAAGATGACCTCCATGTATGTACTCATATAATCTTTTCATGAAGAATAACAGACTAAGGTATTTCATCATATGTGCACTATACTATGATCCTTTAGCCTAACAGTATCCCTGAAGCATCATTTCATTATATTTTGGCGCTATTGCGACTGTATTAATAAAGTATTCAAGGATATTTTAATCCATATACATATTTTAAAAAAAAATAATACAAAGGAAATGGAAAACTCTCTTATATACAAATAATAGATTCATCATGCTAAATCAAAAACTGCTTTACAGTCAATTATATAGCAAAAGATGGTTCCATTTACTGAAAAAAGTTTTCTCAAACATGTGAAATGAATAACATATTTTTCAATTCCATTATAATTCTAAAGAGACTAATGGTTTATTTCATTCAAATTAATATTCCAATCTTACTTGACTCTGCCTACATGATGTCACACTGTCAGTGGTCACATTCTGCAAGGTTGTATCATCATCAATGAATGAAAAGGAGTAGTCTCACTGAGGAGCTTCTCACTCCATATGGGTCCAATTTCTCTGTTATTGCTTGTAGTGCAGCCATGAAGATGCAGAAGCCCTGTAACTGGAGTCCTGGAGATATATGACTAGACTTAACTAAATGTTATTGATCCATAGTCTAACTTGATCAGTAAATCATTCACAAAACCCATACCTTTGGCAACTGGCCATGCTGTTTCTTATAATCAATTTGACGTTGAAAACTTTGCTGTTGTGCTGCATCAAAAGTTGTCAAAACTACAACATCCCAGAAAGGAGGCTTGTCTACATCAGTGACTTCACTTACTGCAAATAGTAATATGATTTACTCCACCAATCATTGTGATTAAGTGATGGGAAAGAGGTATTGATACTAAATTTTTGCTTAAGTAGATAACACTTTGGCATGATTACCTTAGTGTCTTAACACTGAAAACAGGCAATGCTAATGATCTCCCTATGTTACATATTTAAGCATCATGTATTTCAATGTTTATCAATATCATTCAAGATGAATATCAAAATTGTTTTCATCAATATGATACCTTACTGCAATAAAGCAGTCATATCATTTTACTGTCTATAGAAAATGGTGGATATTATATCAGTCAGCTAATAAACAACATTAGCTAAACCTATCAATTTACCATTTCATGCAGAGCTGTATATCCATTTATTCTTCATATGGCATTAAAAATTTTCAAAATTTTTCTTCACTAGCATTACATTCTGAATTTTCTAAAGGGGTGGAAGGAGCTAGACTAAATTTTCAAGGTTGCACTTGGGTTGGGAAATGTGCATGAAGAAAGGCCTCACTAAGGAGGGTGACAGATAGAGTATACATCCCCATGCTGCATGACATACTAAAGATTATTTAAAGAGATATGCACAAATATGTTCTGATACAACCCTACCACTGATTTTTTTTTAGTCTTTACTCAACAGCACTCATCATAAATAAAATAGTTTGGGTGTGATAATCTTAAAAAAAAAACATTAAAAGGCCTGCTTTTAAATGTTCACATTTCATGCCTTCACACTGAGATAAGCATGGTCAGCAACGGAGTGATAAAATTACCAGTCATCTGAACTGTTTTTCATATCTATTTTCCATGACTCAACCTAATCTCTTCTTATGAGGTAAAGACCAAAGTACAGTAACATCCAAAGATATATAATGGAATTCTGAACAACTCATATTCAGTCCTATCATCATTTGAATAACACCTGAAATTTGTTGATGTGACTTAATGCAAGATTTTATTACAACTTGAATAAATCAAAGTATGATGTTGCATGTTAGCTTGTCTATTAATAATTTGAGATACCATCTATTAATCTTGTAATGATTGAGTTCATTACCCTTTATGTTAAGCTGAAGTTTATGAGAATGTCTTCTGATACGAGTTTCACTCAATAGATAAATACGACTGATAGTACAGTACCAGTGAGGCTTCTTACTTGTTTCACTCCTACCAGGTTTCTTCAATCTCAGTGAATTATACCGTCGGAATATTTCCTGCATCGATTCTTTTATCCTTTTGTTTCGTTCTTTTGCCATGGTGCTATATGCCCGTCCTGCCATGGAGTGGAAAAGAGAGACAGAGACAGATGAACAGATGATAATTGTCAATGAACATCCGTATAGACATACCACTCGTGCATGCCAACTGGACAGTAGAAGATTTTTTTCCCCAAGATGACTATATATAAATTACTCTTTCTTTTCATCACTTGGTGATAGTTTACAAAATATTATTCCTATGTATTTCCTATTTTTAATGGCTACAATTTGTTGAGTTTATTCCGGCGTTTTCTTTCTCATGATTCTGGATCGATAAATGTTGATAATATTGCAGTTCTTCCTGGGGGGAAAACTTCCGCAAGCACCACCATTTCCAAGGAAACCCCCAGATTACCGTATTCATTCTTCATTTTTTCCTGTTTATCACATTCCACTTATTCATACGTAAGCTATAGATATTAATCTAAGTCTGTGTTCATCAAACATTTCAAAATGAAGTAAAGGATGATTACAGACCCCAAAAAATGCATATTAAGATATTACTAGTTTGCTTGGAAACCAGCTGTTGAAGCAGTTACTTTAAAAGTTCGTCATGTAAAGGAAGTATCGTCTAATATTTTTTTTCCTTCAGTGTTGAACAAGTAGATTGGGTTGGCTGTGAGGTATTTCGTCATAGGTGTGTTATCAGGAGCGTCGTCGGCTCGGCACCACAAGCGACCATCAACACGCACCTCGGGCAGGCACCTGCCATGGTCTGACTCCCACTCAACTTTTCCCATTTTGAGGTGGACACGGCGAGCCGACCCCGAGATGAGGGTGAAACTTGACGATGGCGTGCTTGTGGTGGTGCTGTGGTGGTGTGCAGTGGGTGTCACGGGGCAGCAGGGAGGAGGGGATGGTTCCGCCGCCGTCCAGGGTGGCCCGCCCCCAATGCCCCAGGAGAGGCGTGTGGAGCCGATGGGGGGAGCACCAGCAACAGGTGGGGAAGGTGGCAGGGTCCTGGGCAGGAGCACCTTCACCAGGCTGATTGATGAACAAGACTGCAAGGAAGATATTCACCGGATATGCAAGGATGATGTCCGCAATAATTTTGCCGTCTTGGAATGCCTGCAGAATGAGAGGGTGAGTGAGCAGGAAATTTTACTCCTAAATATTTACCTAGATTTCACCAAGTTATGTCTTATTTGATTAAGATGGGGGGATCTCCAGAACCAATAACTGGTTCACGATTTCCAGTATCCTTAAACTCCAAATATCACACATTTAAGAGGCGGGCTGTATAGTTGGTGAAATGCACCCGTGATAATGTAGGAGACACAGTCAACAGATAAAATTTATGCTCATATCAATTGTTTATTGCTTTTCATTGTGCAGCTCATGAATTTCTTTAGCTAACTCCAACTTGATGATGCCATGTTGCACTGTCCGGTCTTTAAAAGATGGTTAAATTTCAAAGTGAAAAATAGTTTCTCACGAGTGAAAGAACATCATATAGAGAAGTAACCAAAAGAGGAGTGATATAGGCCTCAACTTAGCGACAGTATCGTGAAGTAGTAAGTGTTATGCTGTGTGGTTTTGATGTGTCTTGCCAGGTGGCACTTAGTTCTGTTTATAGTAGCACAGTCCCAACAAACTGCTGATGCCTTATATAAAGATGACCTTGTTTCATATGTTTTTATTGTCTTCTGATGATATGTATTAAATATCATTGTGTGGTATTTGGTGGTATTGTATAGGGATACCCCCATGATTTCTATAGGTGTGGGAACTGAGAGAGCTGTTTATGTACAATCATGTGGTTTTCTGTGCTTTCATACTTATATTTATTTATATGATTAAGTGTACAAAAAATTCAGAATCATTACTTTTTCCTATAAATTAAGAGATACACATTCCTAGTTTAGGAAAACATATTATTTACTAGAATACCCAATCCTAAGTACAGTTGCTGGGGGCACAGTGGTGGGCTGTCTGGAATGAAGGCATACAAGTATCCACCTTGATCACTAACAGGTCCTTCAACAGAAACTCCCATTACTGAATTTTTCCTGTTTAAGACAGCCAGGAATCCAATTTAAGCCAGATTTTACACTTACTGTATGTCCAGAAAATATACAGATTTTACAAAAAATTTAAGAAATATGTAAAAATTCAATTACATGATAAGAAAATAATCACATAGATATGAAAGATTCCTAAAGGATTGTAAGAAAATGCTCCTGTCAGAGTTCATTTCATAGGCCTGGAATGATAGTGGAGTAAAACAAAAAATTGGAAAGAGGTATTATCAACTGACTTGCTCTGCATTAAGTTTTCTTTTTCTCCCCTGACAGATTTGTCCATTTCTCAGATATTAAAACAATTTCCTTTAACAAAAGTCAATAAATCCAGTTTTAAGTTGGTTAGAGGAAAGTAAAGAAATACTGTAAAACCAGTAACAATAATAAAGAATAGCAGAACCAGATTAGTAATCAGAAAATTAGCCCAATGCTATATTTAAAACCATTAAAGGCTTGGAGGTGCATTCACTGTCCAGGAAACATTAGTAGAACAAAACAAAGATATGAGGAAGTGCTCCTCTTGTACAATGTACATTTATCATATATTTCTTGTAAAAAATTTTTTCTCTCAGATTTTTTAAACATTGACATCTTGATTGCAATAATTTTCCACCTTTGATGTTTAATGACATGCTAATCCAGAAATAGGTTGTAGTACTTTGCTTTAGATGAACTGCTTAGTGAACAATATAGATAAAATTGCAGTATGAGAAAATGGAGCTGAACAGAGTAAAATAACATTACTGTCTCATTTTCCTTTATTAATCGTCTCCAATAATGAAATGGCTCATTGAAATTATTACACCCTGACAGTTATATTTCTTAATTTTGTTGAGAAACTTTAATCAGCAGTTGTTACTTATGTTCATTAAGAGGTGTATTAACAATTTATGATTGTGCTGTGTTTGATAACCTTATGGTAAGGTAATGTATTAAAACACTACAGGGAGGCTGCCACAGATGCCATTGTTGACTTGGATTTGTTCCTGTCTTGAATCTCTCCTAGGTATTGGTAGGTTATGTTAAGTTTAGGTAAAATTTTGGTTTTCAGTTTATTTATTTTTTTTATGTGTGCACTCAGTAATTTGTATAACATGTATACTGTGAGTATTTGTAGGATTGCAGCCTAAATTCTCTTGCTGTTTTGATTTATTTCTCTTTATTTTAAGTGGTATTGTTGATTTTAGCCCTTTAACTCCTCCAAATGGATCTTTACATGAGCCAGACAACTTCAGTAGATGTAAATTCATGCATCGAGTTTCATGCCTCTGTTTCAAGGCCACCTTCTGAGCCTGGGTGAGCTCTTCAGTGGTAGTGAGCAATAATCCCTCCCCATAGTCAAATGTCTTCTAGCCATGCCAAAGACAGCCATTCTCATGAGTTTTCTTGGGAGGGAAGTGGGTGGCTTTTATCTAGATTTAGAGGACCAGGCATAAGATGATCCAGAATTACATGATGATGATAATCAGTCATTGGATCATGTGGAGAGTGATTTTATGGGCGCTGAATCTTCTAGCATAGTTTTCCAAGATGAGGAGGAGCTTTTTCTAGCAGAAGTGGAGGCAGTGTTGCCATTACCCACCTGAACTTGGCTTCCCTGCATATGCTGGTGCAGCTGGTAATTTTACGAAGTTTTATGGTTCTCCGGGTTTGAAAATTTATGAATGAATCACATTAATTCTAACAAGAAAAAAAATATTTTGTTAGAAAAAATATAATTAATTATTAGTAATCATTTTTTTGATGTAGGTAAAATAAAAGATAAAACATGGATGATGTCAGTCTACTTGAGACTCAGGCCTTTTTCCCCACAATTTTTACTGTGAAACGTCTGCAAAACTTCAACACATTATCAGAGTGAAATTAATGGATGATATAAACTCCTATTTTGTATTGTTGTTATCTGAATATATTAGCAATTGTAAGGTTACATAATTTTTTTCACAGGGTTGGAAAGAAAATTTTAGTGAGGAGTTAAGGGGTTAAAAAGACCATAAAGTTTGCCCACAGTGTTAACTGAGATTGAATTGATTTACTCTAACGTAACCAAAGTTGCAGAACTTGGTTTGAATTGAAGGTAGTTATATTAACAATGATAGATTCTTATTTTTGCTTCAGTTTTCGCAAATCTAGTTCTTTCTGTTAGAGTAGCATAAATTACATAAGAAAACAGGCAAAATATGGTATGTTTTATGTGAAGTAAAATAAAACATGCATGAATATTTAATGTTTCATGAATGTTCCAGGTTGGAGCATAACCTTGATTATGATTGTAAAGTACATCATGGCACACAGCTTTTGACAAATACAGTATTGCCTGCTTGTAAAAGAACCAAACTTACAGCACTGATGAACGTGACAGAAACCTGAAAAATTATGACAACCTCACCTCACTGTATCCTCCTGTTTGGCCAGTGGCCATCGTTTGCTGAGCTTCATAAATCTTCTTTACTCCTCTCTGATTTGGAGCAGCTTTTCTTCCTTTTCTGGTGTTATCCCTCTTTGCTGCACTGCTCTTTCAGTATTTGCCCTCAACTCATCCCTAGTTCACCAATTGAGTTTCTTCAGTTTAGACTCGACTTTTAAGAATTACAAGAAAGTCTTCATTGGACTACTTGTTTTATGTGAGTGTGTGACTGTTGTTGTCCTCTTTCTGTGAAATCTAAGACTGATTCCATCTTTATATAATTGTGTATAATTACACTTCTAATTCCTTTTCTTCATAATCCCATGCATAACTCTTAGCATTCTCATTTCTCTATTTCTGTTGTTTGCAGATTGTTGTGATTGAATATCCAGTTGACTTATCATACCATTAGTAGCCTATAGAGTTCTCTTCTGTTGTCAGAAAGGTGTGGGAAAAAATTATGCTGTTCTCAGTATCGTAAATACCATCATTATGAATGCTTGGCTTTTGACCTACAGGTTGTGTGTACATGGTGACCCATAGAAGACTGTACCTAGTTTATTGGATGACCCAAATGATGTGTATCAGTTGGTGAGGAAAGTCAAAAAGTATAAGCTGAAAAATGTGAGGAAATAAGTGAAATGATAATTCTAGTGAGGTTACAGAAATAAGTGAAATGATAATTCTAGTGAGGTTACATAAGGAGGGATGCCTGCATGTCTGGTGTATGTACTAGCTTCTGGCTTGTATGTGAAATTATGTAACATTTCTGCCTTATTCTTTCATTATGTAATCCAAAGGTGATGGAAAACTTTGTTCAAAAGTAAAGAGATGGAATATTACAAAGAAATAACACCTTTGGTATCCTCACTGCATGTGCAAACTAATCACCATCTTCACACAAATTTTTAGGGTGGAGAGTGTAATATTTTTAAAGTATTCTTGTTATTCATTACTAATGTTGTGCTTGTTAATGAAATAAGAGTGAAGCGAGAATCAAACTAGATGGCAAAGAAAGAATTAGAGCCTTCAGTATCTTCCCCAAACTTGCTAGCTAGTTTCCCTCTTGACAGTGGATTTTTTGTATGAAAGTTGTAATATTTCTAAACACATTCATATTAATTTCACCAGTGTTGTGCTGATGTATGGTGTAAGAATACAGTGTGAAAATAAATATCACGAAAGAAAAAAGAATTGTCATCCTCTCATATTGGGACCTGTCAGATGTGTCATCCATGCCCTTTTCTGCCTTTCACTCAGCATTGGACCAGGCCAGCACAAAGGTTTTATAACTTTCTGTGTATTTTCGCTTATTGTTATACCGTAATCTATCATTTTGTATTTTTCTTATGGAAACCAGGATGGACTTTTTGATCATGTCCATAGTTTACAGATTAAGTCCCCATAACCGTGCATCCTGCAACTTCATTTGAAAATTTAATGTTCAGAGGTGGTAACTTTATGGATATACAGTACCTCATTTTAGATGGTAAAATAGTGTTTTAATTCTCCTCTGAGAAGGTGCTGACTCAGATTTCATAGGGCTCTGTCCGTGGTAAAGAACTGTTTTTAATCTTCAGAACCTCCATGTATTATCATCAGTAGTCCCATCTTGTCACATATATTTCTCTTTAATTGCTTTTTTCACTTCACTTTGCCATTCCTCTTACTCTTAACTCTCCATTTCTTCTTTCATATAAATCTGTGCAATACTATATTTACAGTGCCATAGCAAATCAGATAATGAAATAACAAAAAATAATTGTAATCTCAAATGGCAAATACTTATTTTTCATTTTATCTTTCAGAGAGATATCCGGGAAGTTGTTAGTGACAATTGTAATCATGTGAGTATTGATGATGCTGGTTTATACTGTATATCACAATGCTATGGTTTGGTTAGAGCATTTGATTGACACATATTTAGAAAATCATCAGAGAAAGGAATATTTTAGGTTTTATATGAAGGAATGTCTGCCTGAAGAAGTGTATTTACATTTACTTGATGCTTGTATGAAAAGACAGAAGCATAAATTCTTTTGGTCAAGCCTAAAAGTAAAGGAAAGTAGGACGTGTTAAAGCATAAAGAAGTAAAATGTAGGAAATTTAAATAGGATTAGGCTGTGAGAGTTCACAGAAAGGTAAATATGCTATTGATGGACGTGACACAGGTGATCATTATTTCATGAAGAAACTACGGTATTACGATTGTTTCCCATATGGTGCTATGAATATAATTCTGTTAGGGAGAATCTGTTGTATGAATATTTGTTAAACATTTTCCCGCTAAAACGAAAAGGGAATTGCCTTTAAATAAAAGGGAACTAAAGGGTAGAGATTAAGGAACTTAAATATAAGAAAAGTTCGATTAGGTGAAGAGTAGGTTCAGTAAGTAAGGTTTAGTTATGTATGCCATCATTGTTTCATTATCATGAAACCTCATCTGACCATATTCAATGCAGACAAAGTATTGAAAGCCACAAATCCCAAAAATTATTGCTTTAATGTACTTATCATTATTGCCAATGTAGAGCATAAGCCCCTGGAGTTGGCTGTTTTGTTTACCATGTGCTGCCATAGTCCTTGCCACTCTTCATGCTCTCTGAATGTGGCAGTATAATTCCCTTTTTTCAGTTATTTTTGTTATATTCTCACTAATTCTGCTCCTTGTAATGGAACTGAAAAAGTGTATGAGTGATAGTACTGGATGTAGTGTTGCATAGAGGTAGCATTTTGTCCTTACCATTATGCAAAAAGAGAGTCTCACACAAGTTATATATATGAGTATATGTTTGTGCATCATCTAAGTGAGGTTTGTGTGTTGGTGACATATATGTCATATATGGTAACATATATGTCATGTATGATGTATGTGATTTCAAGATTTAATGTGAAAAGATGTTAAAATCCACTACTGAAAGTGAATCAGATAAGAGCATAGGTGGCAGACAAATAATCTGCAGAGAGGTACTATTAACTGGGTATTGGGAAGGTTAGTGATGATGGCCCTCCTTGGCCCATCGAGTTTCTTTTCATATTCTGCTTCACCCCTACACAATTTATCTCCTTAATACATAACTATGTGTATTTTAACCCCTTGTTTTTAACATCATGTTTCTGCAGTATCTCATGAAAGTTAAATACAACAGTACCTCTTTGGCACTGAGTTGGAACAACCACCAGTTTAGATGGGCTGAATGGTTTCTGGGGCCCCATTTAACTGCCATTAAGCACCTAGGACCATCCTCGTCTGTACCAACACTGCTATTTGACCAAGCTCCTTCTCTAATGATTTCTGCCACATTCACCATCTAAGATTCAACCTCCCTTTTTAGAAAAGAAAAACATCTGTTTACTACTATACCTGAATTTTTCTTCTCTGAAGCTTAGCAGTATAAGATTGCTTTTTTCTTCAGTATGAATCTCTAAGTACAATCTTTTTCATTTCCAATCCCTGAGTGGTGACTGTGCTCATTAATGTAAAAATGATATATTACTTACTACAATGATCTTGAATCTCCCAGCTGTGAAGTCATTTGCCTCAAAATTCTTAACACTATATAACTTTGCTTTTGTTTCACGTATTTTCCCTCCTGTTCCTCCAGGTAAGTTCAGTTCTTTGACAATATGACGTCCTGCCATAGGATGTTACTCACTTCATATTCGCTTAACTGAAATCTCCTATGTAGGGGATTTCAGTGTGTACACCAGAAAGATTGCCATGACTCTACTAGGGATGAACCTTATATAAATATGATCTCAAAAGCTCATAGGGCTGAATCTGAGGTGAGAAATATAAGTTTTGATGGATGAAAAACCCATTTTCCTACCATAGACAAAGTTCTGTGAGCACTCACTTCATCTGCCTTCTCTTCCTATTCCTTATCTTCTCTTCGACAAAAAAATCTTAATTCCTGGCAGAAGTAGGCCTAAATGCTAGTTGTCAATGAGTGATAGATGTGGTGACATACTTCACATCACCTCACCTGTGGTACATAGGCTTGGGCAGGTTACTGTTTAGCTACTGAGTTCCTGTGAACAAGCATGTGCCAGCCTTATATGTTTTGTAATGGTCAAGGATGAATCTTCGTTGGGGGATGAAATAGTGCTTAAGCCCCAGAGTGTGCAAGTGCTCCCTCTAATGGCTCCAGGGACTCTTCCTGTAGTAGAGAAATGTTTTTTCATCCCTCAGCTTCTACATTCATAAAAAGTCATCTGTGAATTGGGCTTAAGGGAAATTAGTTTTCACTTTTAAAATATGGATGAGAGTTAGTAGTTGGTAGGCAGCCAACGATCAGGGAGGTATACTATCAGTACTACCCGCCTGGTTATCAGGAGAGTAAGTGACATCTGCTTAGTGAGCCAGCACTTAGTGGTTTTCAAGTTGCACTCCTCTGACCCAGGAAGCTGTCTTTTCTTTCAGCTTCACTAACATATGAACTACTGGCATTCTGTCCACAAACATACAGTCTCTTTTTGTCATACATAACACTTGACAACACTTTACTCATGCAGCTCATTCTCTGTAACTAAGTTTTCCTGCGGTGAGCACTATGCACTAGCCCTGCCTTTTGGCAAAGTGGTAGGAGCAGGAGATAGAAGGAGAAGGTAGGAACATTTGGGCTGGAGCATTAGGTAGAAGTAGTAGGTAGGAACACTTGGGCTGGAGCATTAGGTAGAAGTAGTAGGTAGGAGCATTAGATCGAAGTAGTCATAAAGAACATTAGGGAGGAACCTCTGCAAACACTATGCTAGACTTTCTGCCTGTCAGTGGCCTGTTAAGGGTGAAGCACAAAAGGCTAAGAAGCATCATTAGATTTCTTTAGTTGTAGGGATTCTGTTGCTGTAGCCACCCCTTTGAGGGAGTTCCAATTAGAGCAGGCATCAGCGATATAGATAGATAGATAGGTAAATACAGAGAAGAAAGTAGAAAATAGTTCAAATATTCAGGTTCACTTCAAAAATTTTACTGAAAAGTTAAGAGACCCCCAGTCCACATCTATTTTAAGTTGAGGGGATCCAGAAAGATAAAGAAAAAGTGACTTTATGAAAGTAGATATGTGGATCGTTTTATGAGGTGGTGAAAACTGTAGGGGATATTTGTGTCAAGGGAAAAATGGATTGAGGAGAATGTTTAGTTGCAAGAAGAGTAGATATAGAGGAAATAAGGAATTGTGCCCCAGTACAGTGTGTAGAGGACTATTCTAACTTACAGGAGGAAAGATTATATTAAATAATGATCAGTTGAGTGCATAAGCAGTTGGTCTGAATGTGGATATTGTTGTATTTGGTGGAGGGTTGGAGATGAATACAAGTTAAATGATGTAACAATGATACAGATGATGAAAGAAAGAAGTTGTTTGAATACAGAAAAATTTTTTTGTCCTTGGAAGATTTTTGTTACTGTGCATGCAAAAATGATAAAAGGCTTTGAGCATGGAACTCTTAAAGAGTTAGTTGATGTGCTAAATGGAAAATTTATTATTGTACACTTGTAACATGTAAAGTTTTCCTCCTAATCCCCTGTTTTGTCACCATGTTCAAGCCTAGCTTATGCTATTCCATCTTAAATTGATTTTGTATTACCAATTATACTTTGAATTATTTCCTTTACTACAGCTCTTGTGGCAGTACAAGATGAACTTAACACTTAGTGGTCGTATAGAAGAACTGGCTAAAAATGTTTGCGAAGCAGAGCTTAAGCAGTTTCCTAAATGTGAGGGACAGACCATTCCAGGACACACTATATCCTGCCTGACAGAAAAATTGGACCAAATCAAGGTTAAGTCGACGTTTGAATATTAGAAACAGTTTTGTTATCTTAATTTGATTCACAACTCAGGATCAGGATCATTGTGGAATATGAGAAATATGTTTGCATGTTTTTGGGTTTGCATGAACATTGAAATATTCCATCACAGGATGAACGTTGCCATCAGTATCTTCTACGCCTGGCAGCAATCGTGTTTAGTGACATTCGCTATGTAAAGAACATGGTAGACAATTGTAGAAAGGAGATTGAAACATTTAGATGTGGCCGTGTGGATCATATGCGCGAAGACCAGCGCCACTCACAGGGATACACCATTGAGTGTCTTACAAATCATGCTGGTCAACTTGATGCACCTTGTCAAAAACAAATTCTTAGGTAGGTAAAATTCTACTGTCTGTCTAGCTACCTTGAGCCTTACTTATATGGAGGATCACATTCATATTACCTCATACTTCACTCTCATATATCCTCAAGTTATGTCCAGTGTGTTAAAGTGAGCAAAGCTTATAGGTGCCTTTTGATTTTCTGCAAAGCACATAAAGCTGATTTATCAGCTGAGACTAATTTTTCCATTCATAACTATATCCTAACACTTGTAACACCCCTCCATTGCCCATGGTAAAGAGTTCATTCCCCAAGCATCCTCATCTTAAAAAATCTACCTTGAGCCTGTTGTAGGGTGGTGAAAGATTGGTAATCTTTCTTACTTTTTACAAGGTTTTGCTGTATTTGGCATCTAACAAGGACCCTTTATGTATCATACAGTGTGTCTCTGTATCTGTTCTTTCACACAATGTTCTCAATACCTCCTTATCCCCTTTCATGACATGAGGTTGATGCTGTTAGGTTTTCTTCATTAAACATGTTCAGCAATTTTGCAAGATATGTATGACATCATTTTTAATGGATATCCTTTACTAATAAAGTAATATGTATTTCAGATTATCTGAGCTTCAATCTGATGACTTCCACCTTGATCGTGCACTCTTCTTTGCTTGCCGTGAAGACCGTGAAAAGTTCTGTGAGAATATAAGATCTGGAGAGGGTCGTGTTTACAAGTGCCTTATGAAACACAAGATGGAGAGAGGGATGAGTAAGGAGGTACTGTATAAATGAGCATTAATTTTATCATTGGTACTGTTGAATTATGAATCAATATGCAACACTTTGATTGAATTCTGAAAAAGCTTTTGCCTCTGCCAGTAATCAGAATGGTATTTGATAAGTAGCTGTGATTTTTTATGAGCAGCTTCACCTTTAAAAGAATTATCCGATTGTTTGCAAGAAAATATATGAATTTCTTTTTTATTATGTAGAATTCTTATCTGATGTTTTTATGTAGTGTATGGATCAG
>JAUUDW010181103.1:0-14612 GCA_032361385.1 Panulirus guttatus | reverse complement strand
AGAGAGAGAGATAGAGAGAGAGAGAGAGAGAGAGAGAGAGAGAGAGAGAGAGAGAGAGAGAGAGAGAGAGAGAGATTCATTACGCCGCTGACTGAACGAGGAAGTGATTACCGGCCTCTGCAGGGTAATGTCAACACTACCCACTCGACTAATATTGACAAGTGATCAACACTTGACTCTCAAGGACGAGGCGGAGAAGGAAGCGAGTAGAGTCTCAGTCTTGAACGCCCTCTGCCGGAAGAACTAAGAACTCGAGGGATACGCGACGGGTCAGCACGAGTCTCAAAAGTCTCTCATTATAACACAGAAACTGTAATCGTAAACACTGACCATAGAAAGTAATCACATACAGTATTCACTCGTGCCAATCACACACTTTTTGCTATTGCTGTAACCTCGAGGGATTATTGATAATGTGACTAATTCAGTGATCACTTCATGATGAGCTAATCACAGCCACGTCTTTCAGTGTCTGTGAATATAACCTTTGCTTTCTCTGGTCTCAGGGAATTCGCCAAGTGAAAACGCGTTTCATATTCTTTTCAACGTTTTGTTTGGCATAAGTAATCTTAGCGTCATGGCCTACGTCACTGTCACATATTTACTCTTTCAAAAGGTCATGTCATACCAGACCGATTGAAGAGGCTCTCGGGTAAATACACTGCTGGATTACGTAAGTATTGACCGTTGCGACGTCGTCATGACGCCAGAAAATATCTCAACACGTACGGCAAACATGTCTCGCTGCAGAGATTAGTTGTGTGTATTTGACCATCATTATGAAACAAGGGTTTAATTCCTCTGGCTTATGGGTGTCGATGAACACATCCCTTTGACCACACACCGAATCCCTTTATAAGAGGCCGGTGGACGATCTTATCCACTGCCTGTTCTTCGACCACACGATGGATTTCCTCAGAGCTGACGCTGGTACCTACCGCATTCCACAATTGCAAAGCCATTTCTCAAGGCTGTCATACGTAAACCAACCTCCCACTTGGCCCAGGACATAGACATCAATATCCACGTTCAGCTGTCTGACAAGTCATGATTTACCTCCTCGAGACCGACGTATGTGATAGAAGAGACTCCTCGACAATTGGGACATGTAAAGATTTCAAGTAGGACATGAGGCTAAACTTGGAATAGTTCATGAGTGTGGACGATGGATTCACGAGTGCAAAGTTCTCTCTCTCCCTTCCCCTCGAAGTCAGGAGAACACAGTAAAGAGAACACGATCCCAACTACTGGCGTCATAACAGTGACTCACAGTGACTCCAAACAGCATGCTGTTGTTATTGTTTGCAAGATGAAATACTCAGTTTGAGCTCCTTATCACTGGAGGAGCCTTATGGCTATCATTTGCAGCAAACACCAAGGTATTACACCCTTTTGTGCGCTAGATGACATCCTTTTACTCCTATAATGCTGCCGCAAATTCGAGACATTCTAGAGCTTACACCGTGAAGAATCTGTACATTCGTTCCCCCGAAGACTCAACATTTGGCGCGGTGCTTTGGCTTCGCTCGCCGTGAATCGCCGCGTCGTGAATTTTCACAGAAGTTCCCTCCAGTTCACGTCAGCCCGGAAAAAGGCGTCTGATTGGGTGCTTTGAGAGAACAATCTGGGAAAAGCTTTTACGACCTCGCTCGCTCGCTACGAGGATGATTGCTCTGATACCTACTAGTCTCTACAGCGGTAGTGTGAGGATGCATGCTAGCAAGCGTGGAGGTGCAAGGGTTGCAAATCTGTCCTCTTTGTTACCGCTGTGACGAGGGAGGGATGTGCTCAAGCCTTGAATAGAGGATGTTCAGTGGAGGGAACAAAGTCGACATTTTTCCGTCAACTTCGTATTCTACAGCTCTGGTAATAATGGCATGACCCTTGCCAAAGGTGTGTGGAGGCCACGATACTCACTGTTTGAGAGGGCAGTTTATACGGAGCGCATATAACACCTATTGCTCGAAATGGAATTTCCATACGATCGTAAAATATCAGTACACGCCATAGGGGCTGACCATTGCTGCGGGCTTTATGCAAATGGAACAATTACGCTCAGCACAGACGCGTTGTTATGGCTTGGGACAGATAAGAAATGCGTTTATACCCATATCACACATACCCCGGCGAAATAACTGAACCATCGTTATTAAGGTCCATAAAACAGGCGAAGCACAATAAACCTAGAGGGTCGTGACTGGTTCAAGAGACTATGCATCGCTGCTTCGAGCTGAGATGGTTTCTGTGGTGACTGACTCCATGCAAACTGATGACTGGGGGGACTGGGAACATCATATGAGCCTCTGGGGACAATTGATTCGGAAATCCGACTTCCGAAACTGATTTGGCACACTGGTTCGTTCGTAGTGTTGACTCGGTGCTCAGTCTCTGAGGGAGATGATTCACACAACCGAATAATGCCACTGACCCGATGAACTGCTTCGTGAAACAGGCTCGATGCAAAGATTCATATGGAGATTGCTTCGAAACACGATTCATGCCAGTGGTTCGGCGCATCTTCTCATACACCTGGTTCAGTACAATGGGTCATTCAACTCTCTCGAGACACACCTAGAAATCACACTCAGTATTCTATCCGGGAACCGTATGTCTGCGTGATTGGTCCTCTACTTCCCAGAGGAGTAGTTCAACATGCCAGCTCTGGGTGAATCTTAAATCACATTATCTCAGGGGATTCGGTTCACAAGTTCAGCTCTTGGGAACTACTGTTTCATTGGCACAGGTCAAGGACAGATGGATTCAGCATATCCGCTTTAGGGTTTCCACTCATTGCATCATCTCCGATGACCGATTCAGTAAGTCACCTCTGAGAAACTTGTGTATTGCTCTTCTCCTGGTATGCTAAATCACCAGCAAGCTAATTATACTAGATAGCCAGATCTAGAATGATGTTATTATGGTGCTAGATAGAGTAGCTAGCCCCGATTTCATGATCTTTAATGTTGTGTAACTCTGAGGTCATCATAAGGTCAGAGAGTGGGGGGTCGTCACCGAGGCATAAAAGGGGTCGTTTAAATAATGTCCCTCAAGAGCCATATAACAGATCAGATGGGAAAGAAAATGGGTACTGGTGCTGATGACATACACTCGGCCAAAAAAATATATTCCCGGATAGTGTCCGATAAATTTCGAAATGATCAACACGTCTCGTGTTGTCTCGTTAGAGTTAGCAAGCGTGAATGTGAGACAAATTTGCTGATGATTATGGTAGTCATACTTTGTAGTTATCTCCACCGAAATATGAAATCAATTCAATGTTTATTATGGCAAAGGGACAGGAATTGTTGCTGGCAATTGCTCTATCATGAAAGCAGGGATACCAATGTGAGGCCAGAGCAATGGGCATTTTTCAAAATCTTTCGTCCGTAGTGTCAAATTGTTTCAAACAAAAAGTGGCACGATATTTTTTTTTTCTTTTTTACATAGAGCAAGTGTAGGAACTGCCTCCTCGCTCGGACCTCTGTTATTCACATCATGAAATACAGTTCCCTTGAATATGCGAATATTCAAACCTGGACGAGGTACAAATATTGCAAGATGAATTTGCATCCTTGATTCAAAAGACTAGATTGAACATTATCTACTTTGATACACGTATTGTTTCGAAAGTCTTTTGTTTATGAAATGAAGCTAGAACAGTTAGTAGACCAAGGACAGTTTCAAGTACGGCCCAGGACACAATGCAAATGTACGTGATGAATTTGCATACCCCTGTCTCTCATGTAAATGAAAACTTCTTTGTAACCATTCGGTAGTAAAATAAGAATTACTCTTCACTAACACACGCTAACAACGTAAACTCTTACAGACAGATATGCAAACAGGCACTCACAAACACAAACACGGACACGGGACACCGAGTTCAGAACTCTACCCATACTGTGCAGAATAAGCAAATATAGGTAAAAAGGGAACTCATACACAAATACCCACACACGCTAATATTCATGCGAAATCCAAAATTATGCGTTTTTAGTGACAAAAATATACATGAAATTACGCAAGAAACTCGTTAGAAAAGATGTGAAGAAGTACTTTTATACCATATGGGTAGTAAATTAATGGAATGAAATGAATTATGAAAATGTAAATATGGACAGCATAAAGTTTCGAAAAGTTTTTTGACAAATAGGGCCCCACTAATACAAAGTTTCTATCAACATATTGTACAAATTGGTAATTTCATACATATTTGAATATATACATCCAAATACATATAGATAGATAGATAGACAGATAGATATATAGATGAATAGATGCACAAGCACACACATGCTTACACAAAAGAATATATTTTGCGACGGAACGAAGGAAAACAGTCGCAGAATCTTTTTTTGAGGGGACGCTGTGAGAAAACTGATGTTTGGAGAGTCTGTCCGGCAATTCTATTTTGATTGTAGCAAGACATGAAAGGTCTAGGTTAGAGGGAGTTGGGAAATTGCATTTGCTATAGGAATCGTTGGTGGGTACGGAGAGAGAGAGAGAGAGAGAGAGAGAGAGAGGAGAGCTGAACAAAGAGGAGTGCCCCAGATACATACAGGTATATATATATATATTTTTTTTCAGACAGCTCTGTGAAAATGTGAAGGTTTGGCTGGGGAAGCTTCAACATATATGCTGAGCTGATGGACTGAACTTCTTTTTTTTCAGATCTAGAAGGGCAAAGGAAGAATGAACCAGGTGTGAAATATATAGTGTTGACTTATAACTGGACAAATGACTTTCGGAAACAGTGATGGAAATATGATTCAAGTATGTTTAGCATAAGCTGCTAGATGGAGTTCAGCCATTCTGCTCGTTTTTAAGGGCACGCAGATGTAAAGATGTACTGATAGAGAAAAATTTATATGAATTTGCAGTCTAATGACGGAAATAAGATTTTCCAGCGTTGATCACCGAAAATGAGAAACTCACGTGGATATTGACAGACTAATTTATGAAAATTGTGATAAAAAAGATAGATGAGTATTTCTTTTTGTTATTAGACAAGATGTATTATGTCTAAGTACAAAGTACCTTCTAGAAATAGGTACGCGTATTACATATAACTCGCTTGACGAAGATTTCTCTTCTTAGCTTCGCTAGATTGGAAAAAACAAGTCTTTTTCGCCTCACGAACGCTCCAGTTAACATATGTCTTCAAGCACCCCCTTTCCTCTTGCCATGAAGTTGCTTCACTCTCTCTGTTTTACTGGTATTATTTCAGTCACTCCTGTATGTGTGTGTTCAAGATCCTAAGACGTGAGTGGATGGTGCTTCCCATAGTTTTTGCGCCGAGACCGGCCATACGAGAATTAACCTCAGTGATAACCCACTTTTTTGCCTCGTACACAGAAGCTGCGGAGTTTCCATCTATTTTCTGTTTCATCTTTCCTACCTTCCTGTAACCATTCCACATTTGTAAATCGAGACAGCAAAATCATATGAGCAGCTCAGGCTAGTACTGCCTTCAGCATATCTCTAACATGATCACTATATTACTTTTCAGCAGAAGCAGTGGCTTCAGGGAGCATATGCTTTTGCCCGTGTCTTGCTTGCTGAAATATACAAGAACAAAAATCCTATTCCGTCAGCTGTGTGACCCAAGATGCAATATGTAAAGAATTAAAAAAAAATTGTCTGTACTTTGATGTATTCAGAAAGAAAAGTTTTGGAGTGCGCTGTAAAAAGATCATGGGATGGACGTGTTGTAAGATATGGATAAAAAAATCTTTTGCGTCTCTGGGCAATGTTTCCAACCAGTATCCAGGCATGGAGAAGAACACAGGAGGCATCGAAGTGATCTGAAATGCTCACGGGTTGAGCAAACGGCGTTGGAGCCAATTGGACATTGGCTGTAGCTAATGAGTAATGTAGAGGATGCATAGGGTTGAGGGAGAGGACTGTACAGTGCAGGGCAGTATGAAGAGCTGCAATGTCCCTGTGGTAAATTTTTTTACATAAGTCTGTAATGGACAATATGGGTACGTATCTGGCCCCCAAAGAGCTACGAACGGGGCTCAGCGAAGGCGAAATTAGAAGCGATTCAAGTCTCACGGTACATTTCAGCTGTGACATGATGTGGACACTGCTCCAAGACAAGGTTTACTCGGACATAATGAACAAGCAGAAGTTTATCAATTTGCTTTGCGCTAAGCCGGAGCAATAGGCCCGTGAAGTGGCGCTAGACTGGAGAAGATAGTTCCGTCTAGTGATGAATGCCAGAGCAGAAGCGGGCGTCGTAGTTGTCCAAACGACCTTTTCAGATCGGTAATCATAACATTGTGTTGGTCGGTGACGACACTGGCTTCCGTCCTCGTCTCGCTATGTCATCAGGTTCAGAATATTCTTTTGCAAACTTCGCCTCCGAACGTAGCCTCGAAGTTGCGTTGGAAGTGACACTCTGGTGGGAAGTTAAGGAACTTCAACAGTCGCTTAAGAAGGACGAGCGCGTGTGTGTGTGACAAGACATTCCGTTTTATGACACTAGGTCCGGCTGGTCTGGCAGTGGCAAACCCGTTGCCCTGAATATGGCCAAAATATCCAGTCAGTACCTCTGGAAGGAGAGGTGCCACGTCCAGATCCCCAAACTGGAAAGGCGACGCCAGAAAAGCTCGTGGAAATGTTGTGTGCGATCTGTATTTACCATGCTGAGGCGGGCGAGGCTCGCAATGGACACCCTTCGATTGCAAGTCTCCCACCAGAAGATGTTCCCAAGCACAGCCCGTGTGTAGAGATGTCCCCAAGCACAGGCCGTGCTTGTGTAAGCAAAGCCGCAACTTGCTTGCCAGAAACGTCTGCAGCTAACCAAACAGCATCACAAGCTTCGAATCTTGTCATGAGACTCGCCCGTGCGATTGAGTGTATTTTCCAGTGAGAGAATGAGGATGGATGGCCCAGGTGTACATTGACTCACAGCCAGCCCTCTCATACCTCCTTGAGGCCACTCATTCCTACCGCAAATGGGACTGTGACGCGCTGCTCTGTGGGTACAGGAGGTCTGGGCTGGATTGCTGTCTTCGACGTGTTGAATACATTCACCGTCGTAATGTGACTCAACCCGACATAGAACGCGGACACGATAACGAGTGAAAGACATTCGGTGTTAGCGATGATATACGATTTTTTTCCTTCATAATACTTGCCAAGTCTTATCTCCATTGCAGGATGCTAATTAATACACATATAGCAAGGCGGATTACCATGCTAATGAGAGGAGATCCTCATATCGAAATGTGCCAGCACTTGTGTTGATTGCAATTACTTCAAAATATTATACTAAATCCCATGAACATTATTCTAATGCACAATCAGTTCAAAATATCTCGTCTTTATCAATATCAATTACGTACACAAATATTTCTCCATTTCGTTACATACGAGTACAAATGAATAGCTCTTGAAACAGCTTTTCCAACGTTATCTGAATCTTTAAGATCGGTCATGTATACGCACAGTTACGCCTAGTATAAACAGTGCTTCGATAAGTCATACTTTGAAGGATTTTTTATATATGTTTTTCTGTGATGAAACTTGAGCAGGCAAATACTCATTTCACTACTTTTCGAATAAGCGGTGGGTATACAGCCAGCCAGATTGACTGGATAAAATGTGGCGGGTGGTGGGTATACGACCAGACTCGCTGGATGATATGTGGTGGGTATACGACCAGACTCGCTGGATAATATGTGGTGGGTATACGACCAGACTGGCTGGACAACAGATACGGACGAAAGCGAAAGTTGTGGATAGGTGTTGGTGACAGGCAAACTACCGCTACGACTTGTTTGTTGCTACGCCGCTTGTGGTTGCGATATCCAAAGTTCTATAATTGCACCTAAACTAGGCATGTACTTGTTTAACAATGAGACCTGTACAATATGATATAATACGATACACGCTGAAATATATAATTCCGTAACAGTATTGTCTCAAGTTTATGTTATCGGAGTTTTTATATACATAGTATTCATGCGTAATATATTGCATACGCACAATATTCTTGTGTAGAGTATTTGTCATGTGATGAATTCTTTGTTGTAAACTCTGCCTTGGGAGCTTAAGCTCAGACCTATGACGATGATTGCTGTATCGTTAGGTTATGTCATGTCATGTTATGTATTGTCATATCATGTCATGGAGATGTACGCTTTTTTCATCTCTCGGGCAAAATAACTAGCCACTATTGCCTGCCAACGGTTCACCCTGCGCAAAGCTAAGGCAGGAAGGCCAGTGTGACACGTTACCAACATAAGCGTCCAGGAAGGAGTCTGGAACTTGTCTTCTAATTATAACTCCGAGAGGCTATCATAAGCCAGTCCTGTCAACTGTTAGGGAGTCAGATTACTGGTTTCCCCATTAAGCGGGTTGTCGACATGTGTTATGTTAATGAAACCCGACCGCAACCACAGCCAAGAGGAGCCGTATCCTGGTCGTGTTGGATTGAGTTACCTGATCAACTGCGCAACTTGGTCGTCCCCGTCCCTGTCCCCCTCGCAGCTCCTGCCATCGGCCGCCAGACCAATACTGATCTCAAACATTTGCCTCTGGCAATGATCCCCAACCCGTGACCAGCTTCTGCTTCATACAACTGTCCTGTGTCCAGCGCTTAACTCCAACACCTGGCTCTAAGATCTCACCCCAACGATCTCCATGAGAGCCAACACTCTAGGCAACATCGCCCGTTGTGGTCAGGTTCATCCTTCCGAGAATCATCAAGACAATTTGAAAGATAATGCTTACAGGAGCCCGCTGGGGCAACCACAATATGAGATTAATTGAGAACGATCCCTCTTGCAACGAGTAGAACACAGGACAACACCAGGAATATTAGAAGAACCATGTACGTAAGTCGCCTCCGCCCACAACCAACCTTCCCCTGATACCAACACACGAATCATTAGAGGAGAATATACGTAGGTCCGCCATGGTAGCGACCTTCACTGCTCCTTGAATGTTAACTCCCGGAAATCTGGCTTTATTTCATGAGCTACAAGAGCGTCCTGAGTTACACGGGCGTCATGAATTACAAGAGCGACGCATCTTGACGCGAAGAACGCCAGCGCATGAAGCGCCTAAATATACCGACCCGGATCTTTGAGTCTGTTTCCGATACATTTTTCAGCAGTCCTTGCGGAGGTACAGAGAGGATCGAGACCATTTTAAGCATGAAATTCTGCTGTGTTCCTGAGAGTTATGTTTACCCCGAAAAATTTGCCCAAATAGTTCTCAGTTTCAGGTCAGCCTACCTGTGTGTTCTGTATGTAATCATTATGCTATTCCAGTTCACCTGGATCAAGTGCACAAGGCTTTGCGCTTGCGTCTTCCTCATCCTCACCTTCCATCCAGGGCAACGAAGCGAACAGTCCAGAGTACTGGACACTTATCATGGCTCACATCGCAGCTTGGATACTTTGTGCGGTGAAGTTTATACGTCCCTTGAAACTTGCTTCCTTGTATGCAAGACCTTCACTGCAAACGATCAAAACCTCATGTGGCACAAAATTCTCTTGCAGTCAACGGTTCGCCCTCAGACTTTGTTCTCTCTTGTTCTCCTTCTCTTGCTTCCTGACCTCATGTCAACAAGCGTCCCAGCACAGACTTGTGCCAGTCTTTCATCCGTCATTACGTTCTACATGGCTGCACTATCGTAAAAAGGCTTCCATCTATGACCATTATCGGTGACTTCCATAGCACATATCTTGTCACATTATTCTTTAGTCCACACATCCACTCTCGTCTTGTTCTGCATCTTTCATTCACAAGAAATCTCTGTTTTTCTCTTTGTGCAGTATGAACCAGCGTGAGTATGAAGCCAGGGTGTGAGTGTAGGTAACGACTGGAGAGTAGCCGACTGTGGGATGGATCACGTTCTTCACGAAATGTAACTTTAGTTTTCCTGAAAAGTGCCGGAATCTGTTCAGGTTAATTAGGGCCGTATATCCTGACGCTCCTATTCTGTTGATATGATATATTTTTCCGTAGCCAGCTCGTCTCGCCTGAGCCTCAGACCTGACGGGTTTATGGTGAAAATATTCCTGACTCATGATCCTGTTTCACTTACCGCCCGGGAGTC
This sequence comes from Panulirus guttatus, assembly GCA_032361385.1. Taxonomy (NCBI): domain Eukaryota; kingdom Metazoa; phylum Arthropoda; class Malacostraca; order Decapoda; family Palinuridae; genus Panulirus; species Panulirus guttatus. Next base: position 4,537 of record JAUUDW010181103.1, on the reverse strand, counting down.
TCAGAACCGGACTCCTCTTGCTTTACCTTCCTGTGTTCTGTGTCCAGATAATTATCTGTATTTACAACACTGCCTGTATCTCCCTCATCCGGCACTGTTCCCTGTATACCCTTAATAGCCATCCATGTTAGTGCGCGCCACATACCATGATGGGTCACATAAATGTGAAACCTTACAGAGAATCCGCGTGACCCACCGTGATAAGAATGAGATTCAGTCGTGTAATAAACAGAGTTTTGTAGTTTTGTCTTCTTGTTACGTCTGACAACAGACGAGAGAGAAGAGGTGAGGATCTCAGTGACAACCGTGCTAACATTTCCTGGATCTTAAGTGAAACAGGATCGTGTAGGAGGAATATTACCACACAGCCCATCATCTCGGCGCCCAAGGCAGTACGCGGTGCGCTGGGAAAAATAGGAATATGTTCGTTCGAAATGTGGTCGCCGGAATAATGATGCTTCCCATTAGTATCATTATGAAGACACAGGAATGTATATGGGTTAAGACTTTTGAAGAAACGGAGATGAAAGTGTATTTTCGAATGTATAGAAGACGTTTTAAGCCTTACCAGCCATTGTTCTCTTTCTTCTCTTCCTCCGCAGGGAAAGCTATCTTTCGACACTCTAATCTGTCAGCGTTCTGACTCAGCTATAACTAGCATTATAGGGTGATATTCGAGTGTTCCCAACCTCCCAGAATGCCTGGTACTCTGGTAACCCACTGCAGGCAAATAGCCCACACCTCCGACCTCGACAAATTGCTTTCAGTTCCATTAACCTCTGGAGAATTACCTGCGAGGGACCAGCCAGTTCATGCCGCTAATCTGTCAGTCTCGCGTATGTCATTTTCTTCAGTTCGGAGTTTTGAAGAAGTTGAATAGAGTTGAAAGCAGGTCAGGGCCGTGCTGCCATACTTGCTCCTGTCATTCCTGCTGGAGTGTCTTTTCTCATTACATTTTTTTTTCCTCATCTCGTGTTGTCTTCATTCATTGCTCTTGCAGCTCATCGTTTCCTCAGACAAGTGCTTATCCAGCGTCTTTGATCTCAGTTCATTTTTACCTTAGCTGACTGTTTCTTCAGTTACCTATTACTTAATCTGCTTCCTTCGTAAGATGGTTTTCCTCGGCACATTTTTTGTCTATTATCATCTAAACTCATCACTTCCTCAGGTTTACCGTTGTTTCAGCTTACTACCTTTCCAGGTTATTCTCACATAAACATTTCTACTTCAGACAAATTTTTACTTAGATATTTGTCTTATTCATCTTAGTTTCTTAATGTCATCTAAATCCATTATTGCCTCAGGTCACCGCCAGAGCTTCTCAGTATTCTACCAACTCGCTAACTTACGTACCTAATGGACGTAGTTCTTTCCCAGTTGTCCAGCAGATCACTGTTTGGTTATTTCTTCAGCCGCCTGTTACTTAGTAAGTTTCTTGACATCATTGTTAACAGACGCTTTGACTTCTTTGGCTCACTGTTCCTCAGTTTCGTCACCATGGGGTCAACTTGATTTTGTCTTGTGACGCTGCATTAGTTCCTTCTCCTGAATACATCAACTCACCTAAATATTTCCTCAGTTATCTTTCCTCCGGTCGCCACTCATCTCAGTTCCCTCTCGGGTAATCCTTGTTATTTACCAGTTAAATCTTTGGTCATTTTTCAGGAGTCACTCAATCTCTGTCACACACCTCGACGAAAGTCACCTTAAACGAATTTTATCACTTAATGCAACACTTTACGCCAACGAAGTTCACTTTAAAGTAAGTTTAGTGATACCACAGTAAGTGTCTAGCAAGTAGGGAGGAACTTAGAGGAATATAGAGAATGAGAAGCTGAATAATGTAAACCAGACGACAACAAGTGAAAATGAACAGAGCCGACGAAGCGCCTCATCTAACTTCTCCTACGGCCATCATTCACCATACATTCAAATTCTTTTGAGCAAAACATCAGTGTTACTATATCGTGTCTGCTCCACGTTATGCAGGTGTGTAAACAAGTTGTGTGATTAAAATGAATATTTCCGGAGAGTTGTACACTAAATATTCATTGATAAAGTCAGACGAGCATACCTGTGAAGCACTTCTACAACAACGTTATAAAAAAGGAAAATGTCGCGTCCTACGGAAAGTAGGTCATGTTTTCATCGGTTCTGGTCATATGTAAACATATCTGGTATTATCCAACTGTTTGTTGTTGTGAAAGAAGAAGAAAAAAACAGTACTAACCACTACCCAGTGGCAGTAAACTACTGTCCTCAGTGCAAGGCAGCGTGCTCGAATCATGGTCAGCAACGCCAACCACTAAACCACGAAAACCTGTGCTTATGTTTGCGTGTCTGCGTGTTTGTGTTTCTGTGTGTGTAAGACCTGGACCTGGTGCAGGTTCGTCTGAAACTTAAATCATTTACAAAGACCGAGAGAGCGAAGCAGCGGCTGCTGACGTAGCGGGTGAACAAACACAGCATAATGAGTCGCGGGCCGTGAGGGTCCCTCCCGGCTCGCTCTCTCACCTGCTCTCCTTACACACTCACCACACACTCAAGCACATGCACTTAGACACACTTTTAAGAACACTTACACACTCAGCGCCTCCGACGTGCAAGTAACCAGTGCAAAATTTGCCCCAGGTTACGCCTCGGCACGGACGTGGGGGCTCAAGGGAAGCTGCGTAAGGCCTTGGGTGACTGGGACGCAGGGGGCGGGTGAGGAGGTGCTGGATAAGGCCTGGGTGACTGGGTGGCCGGGGGAGGGGGAGTAAGGCCTGGGGTGATGAGGGACCAGAGTCCAAGGAGAAGGGATAACGAGGAAGATGTACGCACGAGGAGGGTGAGGTGGAGTGGGCTGGGACCTCGACGCAGGGCACATGTGAAGACTAACGGGATCGTCCCAGGGTCTGGCAACGCTGTGAACTGTGGTGAAATATGGAAAATGTCGGTCTTGAGACATCAGAATATTTGTGGCGTGACATGGTTAGGATATGCGAAGCTTGGGGACATGTGGACAGGTCGAATGTGTGTTGTCCAGTAAAGATGTAACGGGTCCTTATATGTGCATCAAATGGTCACGAGTCAGCAATGTCCATTGTTGCTTGTACAGTTCCATTACTAACCACCAATGATAATGAATTGTTCCACTCTTGGTTGACGAATAAGATGAAACTTTGATAATATCATCAAAATATAAACAATGTTTACAGACGGTGGTTCAGAGAAAAACAACGTTACTGAATAAGTTTTTCCAAACTCCCTCGTATAGTGTTCCTAGAGCATGCCTGCTTCGCACGAGGCCCTATATATCATATATAGCGGCCTTGATGAGCCTGGCAGTTGACAGGTCTAAACAAATCTTTCCTCTCTTCCTATTCATGAGGAAAAGTGATAAATGAGGATGGAAAGATTCCCTGTCTCCTTTACAAGTGGTAATTTGCAATAGGTACATTTTCAGTCTTTTAGATCACCGTATGCAATCACAGTACTGATGAAATTCCATCTAGTTAGAGAGTGTTTAGTTATTGTCGTCTGGCAGGAGAGACAGGGTCAACGGCAGGGATGACCGACCAATTATGTTGTTTCTTTGCATCGTGGTGCAGAGTTCCTCTTGCTCTGTACAAAGCACCGATTCAGAAGCAACTGCTAGTTGCATAGACTCCATGCAACTCCAAATTGGCATTAAGGAGGCTAATACTGAGTAGGTTCGTCAAGTGTGTTTACTTCGTCAGCCTTCAGGTGGGTTGTGATGGGGTCCTGCACTCGATATCGTACTGGAAGTGAACGACTCATCACAGGGAACGAGAGTCTGGGAAGTTTGTGACTCCGAACTAAACCAAGATTACTGATCCCGACTCTGGTTGGTGCTCGAATTTGGCGAGTGATGCCGTCAAGTGGTACGAGGGAAGCAGCAGCTGGCGTCTTCCCATGGAGATGTCCGCGTTAGGTTGGTGGCATCAGGTGATGAATACTTCAGCCTAACTACTGCCGCTGGATTTTTGTGTAATAATCCGTGAGCAGCCAAGATTTTTACGAAGGCTGTGGAAGGCGCACAGTGCCCCAAGACTCCCAGGTATCACCAGGAAGTGATGTAAGGTCAGTGACCGCGTTTGTGGATACATGTTTGCCAAAGTGTACCAGAGAGGTCAAGGGTCGAATTTTATGATGCAGTGGTCTGAAAAAATATTTGGTCGAGATTCCCGAACACGTCCCTGTGGCCTGTTCTGTGGCATGTTCGAAACATGAAATGAAAGGACTAGATATGAGAATTGTACTGAGTGATATACCAATAAAAACTGAAACAAACTTTGTTGGAGGAGGTATATTTCAAGCAATGTTTATGCCTTACCAGACCCGCTCTGATGGCGTCTAAAAATCATCGACTGAGGTGTGTACGGCCGCCCCTGCTGGCTACGTCTTTTCCTTGTATATCAACTGACTGTTCTATATCTCATTCTTATTTCCTCCCTGAAAATGTGATCATTACACGAAAGTGCACTTGGGAACTCATCGTGTTTCATTTTCCTGTGGAATATCTGCATATATA
>JAUUDW010180992.1:0-14612 GCA_032361385.1 Panulirus guttatus | reverse complement strand
ATATATAGCGTTAATGGGATGGCCTTGATTAGGGCCTCAGCTGCCCGTGCCGTCTCAGCTAACATAAAAAAAAAAAGCTTTGAGATGCTAACAAACACCTAATAGGTATGCCAGACTCTTCAGTCCCTATCAACAGTTTGTGTCCAAACATTTGCCGCTGCTTTGGTAACCTTAACCTAACGTAATTATTTCATATCCAACGTAACTAGACCAAAGGGAGGGGCTGAAATATTTAAGTAGGGTTGAAAATATTAGGATATCAGGTTTGTAATTGCATTTATATCTGAGACTTATCAGTTTTACTAGATTTGTAGGATGAATACACAAGAAGTGACTAAGGTAAACAAACATCAAGAGACCACTGGGTTCTTTCAAGTTTGTTTGTGATAATACACAAAGTGCCTGCAGTCCAGTGATTCGTTAATCTGATGTTCGTAAGAAAATAATTAATGTAAACATGGAAGACATTAAAAAGTCTCAGTTTAACATCTTCACATACCCTACAGTTATAAGTGGAAAGTATCCAAGTGAGTCTTTTGCTAGTGGGAGGACAAACAGCTTGGAGACAGACGTTTTAAAGGGTTCTGATGCTCGTCAGTGTAGGGTTTATACTACCAAACTCTTGGCTCAAGTGAAAACAGTTTCTAAGCATGTGAAAATTGTGCTTCCAGTGTGACACCTTTAGCTTAGGTGGAACAGAGATCAGTCATACGAGAGGTGAAGTTATAGAGAATGGGGTGTGAAAGTTTATTGTTTCCATCAAAGATAAGAATTTATGCAACATACAGGCACAGTTCTGTATTTAGTGTGATGTATTTTATTTTTACCAGTTTTAAATGCATTTCTCATTTAAATTCTAGAGTAAATGATGTACCTGAATTGCCTTCAGGCACTTATGCAGGCTTTGGTGAGGGGGATGGGATGTGAATGAACTCACCAAGATAGTGATGAATAGCTCAAAACAAGTTTCGTATGTGAGAATGCATTTTGATTTTGAGAATTTATAAATGTATGTCAGTCTTTTCGGAAGTGATGAAACCGAATGTTGTTTCGTTAATCACTATTGTAAATCACTGAAACAGTTAAATATACATGCATATACCTAAATAGGGTTATCACATTTTATACAAAACACACATCAACCTACGTTCCCCCTACACTACAGTTACACACAAGCTGTCCTTTGGCAGTAATGGTACCTTGAGTACACAAACCCGACCTGTGCCAGTGATGGCACACCCAAGAATGGGCTGTCATTGACAAGCCTGCACCAAACTTCACACACACTCACATACTCACAAAATGGTAAGTTTTTCAGTGTTTAGGGATGTTTCTACCCTATATCATGTCACTTACTATTGAAGATATACTGGTAAGCCACAAAAAATACATCATATCACTGGTTCTTGTATGTCATGTCATGGTTGGCCTTTTATCTTACATAAATCTTGAATATTGAATCTTATTTTATGTTGTAATCATTTTCAGCATGAGGCAGAGTTTGCAGAGATATTAACTGGAGTTAAGGGTGGCCCGGGAGAAAGACGACTTACCTCGCAGTTCATAGCACGCTTCTTCCATCATTTTCCAGTCCACCAAGAGCAAGCTCTTAATGCCTTGTTTGATCTTTGTGAAGATGATGATGTTACGGTTAGTTACCACTTACTTTAGTCTCATCTTTGGTGAAATTGGATTAAGGGTTATTATGACTTTGATTGAAAGTATGGATAGATTTTTTATGGTATATAATTTTTGTGGTATCCCTGGGGAGAGGGGAGAAAGAATACTTCCCACATATTCCCTGCATGTCATGAAAGGCGACTAAAAGGGGAGGGAGCAGGGGGCTGGAAATCCTAACCTCCTGTTATTACTCTTCCAAAAAAGGAACAGAAGGGGGCCAAGTGAGGATTTTCCCTCTAAGGCTCAGTCCTCTGTTCTTAACGCTACCTTGCTAATGCGGGAAATGTATGTATGTATGTATGTATATCTACCTGCCTCACTAATATAGGAAACAGTGAACGATTGCAAAAGAAAAGATTTATAGAAAAATGTAGAATACTGTACAACCCCTTTTTTGCTTTATGGGACTCCTGTAGCTTTAAGGTTGCACTCCATGCAGTAGCTTGGAAATATTGGATACATTTGGAGTGAGAAGTTGTTTGAGGATGAGACTTTACTATACTCATTTTTGTTGCTTTTGCAATAATACAGACTTCATATATTTATTTTTGTAAATATATATAATACTATGCACATGCACACATACATCCATACCTGTTTATTCAGGTGTAATTCCGAAGAAGCAAAAAAGGATTAGAGTCAAATGAAAGGAAGTGTTTCGTTACTTATTGATATGTTCGTTTTTTGCCTGTATTTGCTACCATGTTTAGATAATCATACATCTTTCTCGTCTTTCAGGTCTGTAATTACAGTTCTTGATTGCTCATAATAGCTTGGTGCTCTCTTCCCCCCAGTTTTACTTGTAAATTCCTTTTGAGTCACTTTAGCAAATATAATTTAGCTTGTTTGATCAGTGACAGTGCAGTGCAGTAATGTTGTTTTGCTTCTTGTATGCACATTCAGCATTTTTTGTTTCTTTCTTTTCTTTTTACAATGATATCAGATGTAGACGTTGAATTGGAAGAAAGAGAGGGTTTGCAGATGATACCAAAGTCTGCAAAATAATAGGATTAGAGGAAGACACACTGACTCTGCAATCGCACAGCTAGCACTGTCATTGGAGTTTCCTGATTTTGATTAATGGTTCACATTAATTGCAGTGTTTTTCTTTACTTTAACATTTAACCAATTTAACTTGCAGTGATCTTTGTAGAAAGCTTTTAGGCTTGATGCAAGAATATTATGACAAAAAGGATATTGTGCAAAGATTCCAAGTATTACTAATGTAAGAATAGAAATGGTTTATGTGATGGAAAGTGAAATTTTTTTATCTTTATTTCTTAGATCAGAAAGCAAGCCATTAAAGACCTACCAAGCCTTTGTCGAGGTCGCACGGAACTGGTACCCAAGGTGGCAGACATCTTGGCCCAGCTGCTGCAGATGGAGGACATGGCTGAGTTGGCAACTGTTCAGAGTTCTCTTGTTTCACTTCTGAAGACAGATACTAAAGGTGAGTGAAACCCTGGTTCCTCTTCATGTGTGTTCACGATTTTCCTATTGCTTGAGAAGAAATTAGCTGAAACAGAAAAGTAAGCCTAAGATGAAAGAATCCTCAGCTCCTTCCTTCGTGAACAGGAAAATTAGGAAAAACTTGCGTAGATTCCATCCAGATGCAACTGCTGAACCATCATTTGCTCCAGCTGACCCTAAAGAACTGCCCTACAATAGGTCTTGTTGTGTCCTTTTTATGTATTTGTTTGTTTATTTACAATTATCCCCAGAGGAGGGAGAAAAAATTGCTAGGAGATGGGATGGGGACTTATCCCAGCCAAAACATTCAGCACAACATTAGAGATATCCAGTCTGCAAAACAGTGCCCATTCCAGGGAAAGTCAGTTAAGAAGCTGCTTAAGGACTGACTACTGACCTCTTTCAAAGAGTGCCAGAGTTGTTATTTTCAGGGAGGATTGAGGGTGGGCATATCCAGTTAGAAATATTGGAAAAAAGATTGTGGTTGGAGGACCCAAAAACTGCAGTAATAGTGTATGCTTAGTGGCAGAATTCAGAAGTAAAAGTTGTAGATCAGTAAGACTAGCTATGGATGACCTTTCTGATGTAAATTTTAGAAGATAGAAAGTTTATAATGAAGGTTTAAGAAATCTTAGCTAATAAGGCTTGCAGGTGGAAGCCAGTTTATCTGGAGTGAATAATGAAGAATTGATATAGTATTGTAGTGTACCATGTTAATGCGAGTGTATAGATTTGCTTGTAGTTAATCAATAGATGGGGTTTGTTTGATAGATTTTTTGGGATAAAAATATTTATTTTTGCATGTTCTTTATTATTTCTGATGTATTTTCGCTATTAAGAAGGTAAACACACTACAGATTGTGCATCTGTTCTGTTTATCAGTAAATTTTTGGAAAACATTTTGTAATATTCCTAATATAAATACTTCTCTTTCTCAGGAACATTGACTGGGTTGTTCTACCAGATTGAGCACAGTGAAGATGAAGTAGTTCGAGAGCGATGCATTCGTTTCCTTCATACCAAGATCCGGTCTCTTGGCTCACAAGTATTCACGTCAGAAGTTGAAACCCTTATCCTTAGTGAGGCAAAGAAAGTGCTGCAGGTAAGACTGTCATCTAAATGGAGTTCATATATGCATCCTTGTTTATCCTGTTACCATTAAATCTGTGGACAAAAAAATTAGATGTAGTTTTCAGGTTGATTGGAAGTAGTGTTGCAAGTCATTGAGAGGAACATATATCTGGGTTTAGAAAGTGGATGGATGGATAAATTGAATTCCCTGTTGCTGTGAGTGACAAGAAGTTACTGTATATCAGTTTCACAAATTAGCCAAATCTCATAAAGTGCAGGCAGACTTATAACTTTAAAATACACAGTGTGGTTTTTAGAACTCTGTAATCAACATTAACAGAATGATAATCACAGTATATCACAAAGTTATAAGGTGCTGTGTACAAAATTGCACATTAACACCAAGTATTGAATTTCACTCCAGAAAAGTTGCTAGTGAATGCAGGTAGAGGAATTAGGTCTGTTGACACCTTCAGAATGACAATTATGAGAATAAAGGCAGTTTCATGATCCCATTTCTCATCAGTTTTTTAATTTGAAGAGGCTTTAAGATTTTTTTATCTTAACACCATTTCTCTTCTCATTTTAGTTTTACAACCCTTTCCAGTATTGAATCTTTGTAGAACTCATTTCCTGTACCAGATTTTGAATCATAAAGAAAATAGATTTTTTTTCATTCATTTGATTGCAGGTTGCCTCCTCAGAAGAAGAATTTACCCTCATGATGGGCATTCTTCGAGAATTGAAAAGTTGTCAAACAGTGAAAGGCTACCAACAGTTGGTTGACCTAGTGGCAGAGCAGGTGGATTTCGGTCGCCCATTGGACCCATCCGACCTGGAGAGTGTGCATCGTCTGATATCATGCACCAAACAAGCCCTGCCGTACTTTTCTGTAAGTTCTTTATTTCCTGGATCGAAGTCGTTATGTTTGAAAAAGGATATTGGATATGTTAAATTTGTGTGAGAGAAGACTGACTGGTACTGGAACCTTTGAATGGGAGAAAATGAAGGGTGTGATGTCAGGTGTGGAAAATAATGCAGATTGTTAAGCAGAAGCTGTGACACACATGATGAAGAAATAGTGTGAAATGATGCTTGATTGCAAATATGTTATTGCAAGATTAATAGTTGCAAAATTCAACTGTGAGAGGACATTAGATGAGTCATGCTGTAGTTGCATATGTGCCAATTTACGATAGTGAGGAAAACATTAAAAATGCCTTCTGGAGAATGTAGAATCATTGTGGGTGACTTACTTATGTTGGGTGACGTGATTAAATGGGTAGGTACAGTGAAGCTGAGGTGGGAGTTATAGGTGACTTTGAGGTTATCAATGCAGATGACAGTGGTGACAGAATGTCCATAATATGAGAGGATGGGAAAGAAGTTTGTCAGATCATACAGTTGCTCTGTTGTGGGTATTATAGGATGTGAAATCTGTTAAGATTACTTTATCAGGAGGCTGCCTGGGAAGAGTGTCATAAAATTATGTTTTGGACATGGCAGGAGGGATGCTGCATGATGAAAGAATGTTTGCAAAGGTTAGTTTAGGGGAAAAAATAGTTTGAAATGAGAAGTCAGATTTGCCAGCAGACAGTGGTCGATGGAAGACAGAAAATTAGGAATGTAAAGCTATGAATAAGAGTTAAAAGGATGTGCTATACCAACAAATGGAAAGCAAATTAGTGTCTTGAGAAGATTAAGGTGAATCAAAATTTGAAAGCAAATAACATACTATTCTAGAATGAGGTAAATGAAAGGTATTTGTAAGGCATGAAAATATATTGGACATGCCTAAGAAGATGCTAAAAACATAACAGAGTTCATAAGAAATTAAGAGAATATTTTAAAGAATTGACTTGGGATAAAGGTAAAAGATCTTGTCGATTGCTTAAGTAGTAGAATTTAGTAGAAAGAAATTGGTAAATGGGAGAGGACAATGAAAAGGAGAAAGTAAGAAGATTTATAATGCTCTGGGAGCATCGTTAAAGTGATAATTGAGATGAGGAATTATGGAAGTGGCACTTCTTTGTATGGGGTGTGTAAAGAGTGTATGGAATAGTGATCAGGTGCCTGATGGTTGGACAAAGACAGTAATTGTAATTGCTCACCTGTGTAAAGGAGAGGTGAGTAAAAGTTAGTAAGAATTATATGGTAAATGAATAAGTCCCCTTAGCATAGTTGGCAGTGTATTTGGTTGGATAGTCATTGATTTTCTAAAAATGAAAAGTGAACTCATTAGTGGGGAAGAAGGTAGGTTTCAAGAGAAATAGGGTGTATGCAACATTTTTGGCTTAACAAAGCCTATTTTATGGGGAATAGGAGGCAGTATAAGTAATGGAGATAGTTTTAGAGGAAAAGGTGTGCAGCATATATGGCTTGAGAAAAGGTGTTTAAAGTTAGTGCAAAGGCACTTTGTAAAGTTATGACTCTACATAGAGTGCACTAGAGACTTCTCAATGCTGTTTATAGTTTCTTTAATGAAATTAATGCTTATTGAGTATGAGTGAGTGGTTTCAAATTGTTGTGGATGGAGTTGAGTGCACTTTTAGAATGAAGGATTTGTAAAGGAAATAACATGTTTTACAGGGACTTAGAGAAAACTTTTATTTGCAAGGGGAAATGTGTTGTTGTTTTCAACAAGTTAGTTGGCTGCTGTGTGAGAAGAAGTGTTGGGAACAAAAGATGTGTTGGAAACATACAGGGAAATGCATGGTCAAGAGGTTTACAGTAATGGGTAACAATGCTGACACTGTACTCACTTTTGTAATGGAAATTGCATGTAGGATATTTGGTCAAAAGTGTAGACAATGATACTTTAGATAAGGATAGTTGGATGTTTGCTGTATAAAGAATGTAAATATACACGTAAGAACTTTTTTCAGTCCCAGGTGCGTTCTACCCAGTTTGTGGAGTACATGTGGCGAGAAGTTGTACCAGCTCTTGACCATTTGGAGGCTGCTCTGACTGACAGTGGTAACAGTGCTGCACTCATTCTTGACCTTCTGAAGATCATAGCTGAACTTGTTCCCCATGCCGGCAATATCGATGATGTTGGAGCCAAAGTTATGGCTATCTATGACAAACTTCTGGTGAGTGAATCATTTGAATGGGATGTTTCTGGATTATAATTTTGAATCTTTTCCCTTCTTAATTCCAAGGTTTGATTATCAAAATATTATGAAAGACATGTTTTTTATTGTTATGTTTGTACAAATATCTCTGTAACATGGAATTTATCAGGTGTCAGTTATAAGAACTGATGTTTTTGTACTTTTACTTAGCATGTGCTTTTTACTGAGGTTGGTTTACATGACTTCCACCTGGTAATGAGTGTATCACAGAAATTCAGAGTGGTGGACGTAAAAGTTTTTTTACAGGCAGAGGTGGTCGTGAAAACATTCCTGTTACTTGCACTCTAGAATTGTGTTTGCCTCCTACCATGTGTCACTGTTTTTATTAAATCACATCATTCTCTGTTTGCAAAATTGTGTCTGCTTCATTCTGCATTACACATTATTTTTGTTATATCACATTGTTCACTTTACCTCCACTTTCTTTCATAAATATTTCCCATTTCCTGCTTGTCAGATAAGGGGTACAAGAAGGGATGAAAAACATTTTTTATACTGATAAGTTCAGACCTGTGCCTTTGGCTAAAAATTGAATTAACTAAGGTTCTTGAAGAGCTACCATTTTGTTTAAGATACATCAAACATGACATTGAATATGGAAAAAAATGGCTCAGAACTTTTTCCATGTTCAAGACTTATAGTGTCACAGGGGTATTAGCCATCAGTCTCTGTTTCACTGAGGGGTTTGGGTTGCTCCATACCTCTTGCTCATTGAAGTCTATATATCTTTTGTCTTCAGTTCTCCATTATTATTTTTCTCTTTAAAGATTCCATTTCTTATGCCTGTGAGTATAGGTCAAAAGTTTACTGCATATGAACAAAAGTAAAGCAAATGAGAATCTTGGAAGAGGATAAATGAAAATCGTTGTGAAAATCATGAAGCTTTTTTTAGCTGTTTGGTGAAATGACAGGTTTGTTGGAAGTGAGAATATAGTGGACAAGTCTTGAAAGTCATTTCTGAAAGAAAAAGAATGAAGTGAATGATGAAGAGAGTGATGCAGAGAAGAGACTGATGTGGGGCATGGGTGTTAATGTGACAACTGAAGGTCAGAGAGAAATGTATTTGAAGATGATGGAATAAATAAAAACTGGTTTAGGGTGTCTTTTGTATACAGCTGTGTAAATGATCTCTTAAAAGGTATAATTGTTCAAGTAATCTTCAGTAATGATTATTCTTCTTTTCTCAGGATGTTATGCCATTACCCCCAGAAGGTGATGCAGCTACTGAGGCCCTGGAAGGAGGAGTAAGCCTGGAGTTTTCCCGTGTAGAGTGTCTCCTATATTCATTTCACCAGCTAGCAAAGCACAATACAGAATTCCTAAGTGAAGACCCAGATCGTCTGAAGGATTTCAGAATTAGGTTTGACTCACCTTCATTTTTTTTGATATATTTGATTGTAGAGAAATATCTTAGGAAATAGTCTTAACTGATATCTTCAACTGATTTGGGTACCATCAGCATCTTTATGTTGTTATTAAGATATAGTTTGAACTGATATCCTCTACTGATTTGGGTCCCATCATTATCTTTGTATTATTATTAGATGTTGCCTGACTTTGCTTGAATGAGGTTGCACCATAAGCAAAAAGTCATGTTTTGGCAAGGCAGTCTCATCAGGAATACAGTCCTGTCAAAGAACTTCTCACTCCAAGGGATTTCATCATTTCCCTGCTTCTGGAAGTAGCACAGCCTTAGAGCTGCTGGAGTTCATGGAAAAGGGGTTGTGGGGTAACTCCAGGACTTTTTCAAGAAAACACCTCACAATTCTCATCTCTCCTTTGATGGTTCTGTAATTCCACCCCTTGACTCAATAAGCATTCTTGGTATTACTCTAACATCCACTTTGCCACTTTTAGTTGATAACTTGATACCCAACCCCACATAGATATCCCTCTGTCAGTGAATCAGGATGTTGACTTTAAGTGTGAGAGACTTTTTATATGATTAGAATTTATTTTTTGGTTTGTTTCCTTTTTTCTTTTCTTGTTGAGATGAATTTCTTAAGTTACCAGTCCACTTTATCCATTAAGCTTTTTTAGGGCCAGGTGGCAACATGTTCTTTTTCAGAGAGTAAATGGGTGTCTGAATGTGCAGCCCTTATTTTTTTTATTTTGAGCACTTTGAAGGCTTTATTGTCAGCTGAATGGGTGCATTACACATACAAGGTGATAGTATGACAGAATCGTTTTTTTCTGAGAGCAAAGAGCCTTTTTCATTGTTTTGTCTGCTGGGTTGATAGCTTTACATGATTTGAAAATGTAAAACCATACATATTTTTATCTTGATTTCCCTGTTGTGTTTTTTAGGTTGCAGTATTTTGCTCGAGTGTCACAAGCATATCAGAAACGCTTGAGAGAGGCAATAGCCAACAAAACTGGTGAGGAACTAAAGACAGAAGAGAACAAGATCAAATTGATAGCCCTAAAGACTACAGCAAACATCAACATACTCATTAAGGACCTCTTCCATCAACCACCATCTTACAAGGTGAGCCTTTCCTTATATATGTTGTGCTGCTCTTGCAGTATGTATGTAACTGCTTCATACATCATTCATGTTGTTTAGTATTACTGTTTGTGTAATCCTTTTTGGAAGTTTTGTAACTAGATATGAATTAATGCTGGCAGATTTGCTGATGCTGCAATGATAGACCCATTTGTGCCTTAACCAAGCTATGTTTTAAATGTTGAAGGTTTACTATAGTGATTGTCATAGGGTTGTTGGATGAGGATGTAGTTGTTAAACAGTTTGTGAAAATTTAGTGTGTTTCATGTGTATTTACACAAAGCCACCTTTTCTAATTTTTGCAACCATTTACTTCCTTTTTCTTATCGTTATTTGACATCAATTGACGAATCAATATGGTGTTTTCAGATTAGGAAGGTAAGAAGTACTGAAATAATCTTGAAAATTTATGTGCACCTATTCTCTTTAACCAGTTCATGGTGTAAAGATTTGCTTGTGTGTGTGGAGGGATTTCAATAAATCAGAGGGTTATATATTTCATATTTTCACTGGAAATTTGTAGATTACTTAACTTTGTAAAAAAATATGGATGCTTTTCTACCATTCTTGTAGAAGCATCAGTTCATTAGTGTAAGATGGGAAATTCTTGTTAACATTTTCAGGTGCATAGGTATACTTACGAGTTTTTTCCCTTTCCAATTATTTTTTTTTTTCTTAAATTCCAAAGGATTGTGTTCATTGTCTATGTGCTGCATTTGGATCATTAGTTTCAGAGCTGTCGCTGTTAACTTTCTCTTTTCATTCTTTCTTCGTCACTTTCTTGCTCATCAAGTTCAGCAGTCTGTTGCATCCAGGATAACAGTTCTTACAGGCTGTAAATGGGCTGCATATGGTCTGGCAGTGAGTTGATATTGTACTCTATCCCCTGACAGCTTGATGGCTACTGACTCTTGACTATGTACTAAAAACAATTGGCTCACTTTGGGACAAGTTTCATATATTGCAGTGTCTTAATACCGTCACAATTCTTCTTCCCACTTGTATCTCAGGCACAGAATTTTGTAGGATGTTGCTGTATCTGCATCCTGCTCTTGCAGCACTCCACAGTGAATGGGTTAAAGTAGGGCATTAGTTGAAGATGTGTATATTGCAAAAATGATATATATGTACCAGAACTTCTTCATATAATTAGGAATAGTTAACCCATAAATGCCAGGTGAATAGCATTCTTGACTCCATCCTTCCACCTTCTCCTTGGTTCCTCCCTTAACCTAGTTCCCTTCACTTCAACATTCATTCTATCCATGTCCAAACTATTTCAGCATACCCTCTTCTGCACTCTTATACATTATCTCCTTACTACCATGTCTCTCTTATTTCAATTCTAATACATTCCCCCTCTTCTATTCTTTGTTATCTGGGGCCAATGCCTCACATCCATATAACACTGTTAGGTGAAGCATACCATCAAACATTCACCCTGTGATTCACTTGAGCTCCTACTTAAATATATACACATTTACTTTTCTTTTTTACACTTTTTGCAGTTTCCTGCACAGTGAGGTAGTGCTAGGAACAAATGAAATATACTCTACTTTGGTAACATCCACTTTCTTTAGCTGCCATTAGTAAGGCACCAAAACCAGAGCCCCATGTCCACAACAAAGCCCCAGAGACCTTTCTATTTTCCTCTGACAGGTTGATATGGCCTGGTTTAGTCCATTCACTGCACATCGCCACCAGTAAACCACATTGCACCAAATTGCCTTGTGGCATGCACACACCATGCAACCCTCCATGTTCTGGCCCTTACCTCTCAAAGCATCTTTCACTTTGCCCTTCCCTTCACCTCTCACATGTTTATCCTCTTAGTCAGCCTTTCCGTGTTGAAGCCATTTCTAAGTCATCTTAGCTTTGTATTTAGTAACGCTCAGCTCATCCTTAATTGCTCAGTTCTTCAGTCCTTCATGCATTAACATGTGTGGAATGGACCTGCCATGATAGTTAACATAAAAGATTGTGTAATTATATGAATTCATTTCTTTCTTTCACAGGCAAGTATTGCTCTCTCATGGAAGCCAGCCTCTGCAGCTGGCAGAACAATTGCCAATGGAACAGAGAAGCGGCACACACCAATCACTTTTGACTCCAGCAACCCCAAGAGCCACAAAGGCGAGCGTCAGATATATGCCCCTCCACGAGACAAGTATAGTCAAAGGGCAGGCCAATACTGTAAGTCTTTCTGGGTTGTGTTTTTATACTTTACACTACATGCACAACTCTAATGTATACCTTGTATGGAAGGTCGTCAGTTACTATAAAGTTTATGCTGCTATTATTATTGTTATATTCAAGAATGAAAGAAGAAAAATATTATTATTTGTTATTAAAGAGAATGAATGTGGAAAGAGATCATTATCTGGGAGGGCAGAAATGGGTATGTTTGAAGGAATAGTAGTCCCAATACTATTATATGGATGTGAAGCATGGGCTATAGGTAAGGCTGTGTGGAGGTTGGTGGATGTGTTGGAAATGAAGTGATTGAGGACAATATGTGGTTTGATCAAGTAAGTAATGAAAGAGTAAGAGATGTGTGGTAATGAAAATTGTGGTTGAGAGAGCAGTGATTAAGTTTGATCAAGTAAGTAATGAAAGAGTAAGAGATGTGTGGTAATGAAAGTGTGGTTGAGAGAGCAGAAGAGGGTGTGCTGAAATGGTTTGGACAAATAGAAAGAATGAGTGAGGAAGCATTGACAGAGAGGATATATGAGGCAGAAGTGAAGGGAACAAGGAGAACGGGGAGACCATAGAAGGACGGAGTGAAAAAGATTTTGTTTTTATTATTGGTTCTGTTGTTGTTGTTATGTTTTTTATACATGTATGCCACTGGGAGAAGACACCTCTAGCACAGAGTTTCCAGAGGCTCCTACCTAATGTTTCAACCAATTGCTTCTACCTAATATACCTACTAACTACTTCAACCAAATCACCCCATCTACTGTTCCTACCTACTGCTTCTGTCTATTACTCCTAACTTTTTGCCAAAAGGCAGACCTAGCACATAGCACTCACTGAAGGAAAATATAGATATACTAAGAATGAGTTGTTTGAGTTAAGTTTTGTTAAGTGTTATGTGTGACAAGGAGAGATTGCATGTTTGTGGACAGAATGCCAGCAGTCCACATGGTTGAGGGGGATAGGGAAAAATACAACTTCCTAGGTCAGAGGAGTGCAACTTGACAACCACTAAAGTTTGGCATACTACGCAGCCATCACTAACCTTCTTGGTACCTAGGTCGGTACTACTGGTAATATATCTCCCTGGTAGGTGGCTGAATACCAACTGCTACCTACTAGTGTAGTTAAATGTTTGTTTCATATTTGATAGGGATGCTGTTCTTGTTTTATTTTCCTTAGACCTTCATGTTTGGATTCTTTTGATTATTCTACTAGGGATATAACTTCTTGCTCCGTTTGCATCCAGTATATTGTATAGAAGTCATAAGACTCCTCTTCATACTTTTGGAAAGTAATAATGCTGTAAGGGAGGTTTTCCAGACCCCACTCCTGCCTATCTTAGTTACCTTTTTTAACATGCAGGAGTTATATTAACAATAGTCTTTCTCAGTCCTTCAGGAGTTTTATTAGATATAGTCTTTTTCTGTGCTGTAGGTTGAGATTTATTAGCTAAGATGGATAGGTCATGTAATATATATAAGTAGAAGTTGGAGAATAGTTAGAATTCCAAATATGACATACATTAGCAGCTGTTGTCCTATGTTTCGTATGTTTTCTTGCACTTACTATGAAGCCTGTTCTTTCTGCTCGGGCTTAGATATCAATATTTATCATTGTTAGAGAATACTGGAGGTAGAAGAACTGAATTTTGTTGCCTTAGGCTAATTGACTTGAGAAAGTAAATGGAGACAGTCCTATTGTTGGTTGGTGATTCTCTTGCTGGTGATTTAGTTATGCCGTATGGTTAATGGGTGGTATTTCTTTGTTGTTCACTTTGGTTAATTCTCTCTCTTTCTCAAAAGACATGAATTTTTTTTAATCAATTTAGAGTTGCCAGTTATTTATATTTTGTCTCATTTTCAGCTGGTGGTACTTTTCGTGGTCGTGGCAGGGGCCGAGGGAGAGGCTTTGGCTATGCTTTCAGCCGAGGATCCATCTTCCGCTCAGGCTTCAGAGGCAGGCGAGGAAACTTTAGGGCTTATTAAGTGATGGAAAAGATTAAAAAAGTGAGAGGGACACTTACTACTTGTAGATAAACATATTGGGACTGAAACAGAAGTTCATAAAATATACTACAAAGTGCAGGACAGTAGTTCTGGAAGCACAAAGGCTAAAAGACAGGACAGAATGGAGGTGTATCACCAGATGTAAAAGTTACCTGATATAAGTTTTGCTAGCTGTATCAAGAATTGGTTTTTGAAATTCATACGTAAGATATATGTATGTCTACTGGAGACTTGAGGAGTGAAAAATCATTCTAAGACATTATTTACAAATGCTGAAGAATGCAGTTATAGATGAATTGATAGTGAAACTCTTGATCAAATACATGCTTACTTTACCTTGATCAGGAAAATTAGTTGCTTTTCAAGATAGAAGAACCATTAACAGAAATAAAATTAAGACTTTTGTATGGTAATTTTTCCTAAGAATACTGAAGTAACAGTAATAGAAAAGTTGATATACTGTGTTATGATTGTTGTAGTTTATTGAATAAATTCAGTATGTATTTTCTAATCTAGATGACACACTATAGATGACAACTTAGAGTT
>JAUUDW010180882.1:0-14614 GCA_032361385.1 Panulirus guttatus | reverse complement strand
AGGTTTCTTTCCACAAACATCCTACCTATCTCTCCTTTCTTATCTTGGTTACATCCACACACATTCAGACACCCCACTCTGAGCCCTCGAGGAGGATGAGCACTCCCTGCCTGGCTCCTTCTTCTGTTTCCCTTTTTAGAAATTGCAAATATTTTGTTTTTCTTCAGTATTACGATAAAAAGTTTTGTTGAATCATAAATGTACAACCGATTTCTTTCCTGACAACGTGGCATTATAAGCTATTCCCTGGACTTTACCTGGGTGTTGAATGCGTCTATTAATCCTGAAATTATCAGGGCCATGAGAGATGGTGTTCATGGGGTACAACACCGTACCCAGGCCCGGGGGTCCAAAAGGGAGCCCGGGAATTTCCTGGCATCTCAGAAAATACAGAAAATCAACAGAGCGCTCCGTTCCACCCCTCTCTCATCTTCCATATCCTTTTTGGTCTTGCAGCTCATGGCATAAAACCGTAGTGGATAAAAACAGGATGACTAATGGAGAGGGGAAGGAAGGGTAGGGCCCGAAAGAAACTTTGTACTATGATAAAATTCCTCTCGGGGGCCTTTTCCCGAATTAGGGGTGTTACCAGGCTCTGCCTGTAAGAGGTTCATCGTTACCTAAAAAGAAAAAAAAATAGATACCTGGAAATGTAAGTTCGACTTTGCGAACTGAAATAAAAAATATATATTTTTCGTAATTTCATACATTTTTTTGACTTTTTGTAATGTTTGATATTACATGTGACAAACTGAATCAAATCCGGTACCGGTGAAATCAGTCGTTAAGTCGTAACAGTCCACTAATTGGGTGTGTTTGTGAGTACGTCAGGGGAAGGACATCTGGATCCCCAAACTGCTTTCACACAGTCTTAAAAAGACTATCATTCAAACGGGAAACTTAGGCTACCAATATTAATGCTACAGCTATACAATTATTTATTTTGGTAATTCATTACGAGCGTTACAAATCTCCTCCTCTGCTGGTATATATATCTACTGAATAAAACATAGGGTCCGTCAAAAATGACTGTGTACCTAACGTAGATGAGTATATTCAGAGTCTGTACGAGACATTTTCGGGCATTGCATTATGGGATCTGAAATGTCCAAAATGACCTCTGATCCAGTTTCATGACTTCAACATTAACCGGAATGTTGGGATATTTTTTCAGCAACCTCCTGTTGCACTTATGTATATTGAGTTTCACTACGGAACACCCGTTTGCAATTGCATCAGGACACGGTTGCGTTCAGAGGAACATTAAAAGTCACGTGACGCTGCTTGAGGAAAGGGGGAGGGGGTAGGAAATAGGGGGAGGTCTGTCATCCTACATGTCAAAGGTCACGTAAGCTATTCGCTATTACAATAATACAAAGAATGAGATGGTTTTATTATTTGTAGTACAGGTGCACAGTGACTTTTGGCTCACCCTGTACTCAGTGTTGTAGACTTTTGGCACACCCTGTGCATTGTTTTATGTTTTATCATTAACACCTTCAAAGTCACTTCTGAGACTAATGAAAAATGATGTATTATTCATCACGTTCATGCATCCCTTTAGTCGTTTATGAGTTATTGCACCACTTTAAATATTATGTATAAAAGTTGCTTCTTGTGTATTAGTGCCTCTCGTTAACATCAAACTGATTTTGTCTTTCTCTTCTTTTTTTGTATATCATGTTTCTTTGTTTATTACTTATTTTTATCATAACACTTAATCCTGAATAATACCACATTTAGTTATCGAAAAATTATGTAATGTTCATCAATAAAACCTTCAACCATCATATGATCATCACACATTTTTTGTGTTTTTCTGTGTATGTATTGAAGAAGAATAAATAATCAAGCAGGCTATCAGTAATTGCATCATTACTTAGCTATGATTACTGTATTATGAGCAAGGGCAGAGATCATTCATGATAAACTAATTTCATAAAATAATATCACAACAAATGTCATTATGAAACTACAGAGACATCTTAAGAAGCAATGGAGACAAGTGGAATAAAATGGATATTATCCCAAATCAAAACTTAAGTTCCCCAAAACACTATATAACTAGTTTACCATCTGTGGGGTCATGGAAACTATTATGTACTACACTATTTATAGTGCTATTACTATCTTGGCCAGTGCACTAATACCACTGGTTCTTCACTTTCTCCCCAGATATAATTAAAATCAATTATTTCTTGTTTTTTTATTATTCATTTATAATATTCTTTCATTTCATAACAGAAATAACCTATTAAGTTTATCATTTTGGTATTTTAAAATGTTTATGTGTTTGGGAAACCAATCTGGTGATAGCACAAAGGAGAGATAATACATTTTTCTTTGGCTTAAAATTTTTTTAATATATAGAAAACTGTTCTAAAATTCAATTGAACACAATGTAGGCAGTTTATACAGGGCCTATGTGATACAGGCAAACCAAGGACAGTGGCATAAATATGCCACTGCTCCTTGCAGGTCAGGGGGACTGACTGTAAATGCCAGAGGAGCCTTACAGGGTCATGGAAGATTGGCATAGCACGCCCGGGTTGCCCTGCTGTACAGGAGAGACATGTAACATACCAGTGCACCCCAGAAGACAATGTCAGAAAACAGCAACTTAGGCCTATAATCAGTCAAACCAGACCTTCAGACTTGTGCACAATCTGACCCTGAACCTCACCTACAGTTGCATACACTGAACTCACCAAGTTGCCCCAAAGAAGGTGTAGAGAGAGAGAGAATTCAGAAAACTATTCTCCTAGTTTAACCTCAAAAGTCACACATAATTTCACCTTTAATCTCCCTTTCAGCCTTAACAATTGCAACCAGAATTTCAGGCCAATCTTCACCCTTGTCAAACCCACATACTCACCACACAAAGGTGTATAGAGAGAAGTGTAAACAAATACTCAACCTAACATAATCTTTAAACTTAAGTTCAACCTCAGCTAAAACTCTCTCATCAATATTTCCCTTAAATTCACTCTCAACTTCAAAAACTGCTTCTTGCGCCCCTGAGTACAGTCACTTCACAGGAATGTGCCGACCCATAAGACAATATTAGAAAACATTTCGGACTAATTTTCAACATACTGAATTTTCCCTAAAAGGAGGTGTTGTGAGAGTATTTCTGCCATTTGCTCACCCTAACATTTTCCTAACATCTAAACTTGTACACAACGTCACTCACAACCTTCCAATCAAGATCACCCTTAATCCCAACCTCAGCAATTGCTATTGGTGCCCCAGAAGGATAGTCAACTCAGGACAGCAGTGCCCCAAAGGACAGTGTCACAAAACATATTCTGGACAATTTCACTCAAACCAGACCTCTAAGACTCATCCATAATCTCACCCTGAACCCTATCCATAGTATTATAAAGAAAGGGAGTTCTATGGTGAGAGTAAGGACCAATGCTACAGAAGGTTTGACTAAGGGAACTCTAAGGAACTACAGCTGCTAATGGAGGTGCTTCCTACTTTGATGTTTAAATCTATTTTTGACGTGTTTCATTAATTTATAAAGTCTGTTTATATTTCTAAATTTTTTGAAGAACCTATACACAGGCTGGAGGGAAAGCAGAGAAATATGGAGTTTAGGACTGAAAGGTTTAAAAGATTGGATGCAGAAGTAGATGTTCAATTCATTGAGGAAAAATTATTGTTTGAAAGGAAAATCATGGATAAGAAAAGTAACAGATATGATAGAAATGAAATGATATCAATGGTATGGAAGCAGAACAGTATAAACATTAATATGAATGGCATGGCAGCAGAGCAGTATAAACACTGATATGAATAGCATGGCAGCAGAGCATTATAAAGAATGATGAGATCAGGATAGCATCAGAACTATATAAACATTAGTAGCTTTTAATCCTTTTTATTTTGTTTCATTTACAGGAACTTTTCTGCTAACTGGAACTTACTTCTCAGAAGACACAGATAGTACATTACAGATAACTTAGAGTGAATCATTACTGTTAGGATTATTTATACTATCGTACTATTGTGGAGAAGTGAATAAAATAAAACTTCAGTAACTGTCATTAAAGATGAACCTGAATCCGATAATTATAGTGGTTTTAGGACTCATTCCTTTTGCCACTGGAAGATATCATCTGGACTTATCTGACTTGGAGGATATGGAGGGATATGAGTCAATAAAAGAAACTGCAGATACCAGCTTCCCATGTCCTTGTAGCAATCAACTTCTGTGTATGCCACTTGCTGATGCTAAAGATAGAAATTCATCAGCTCCACATGTTCTAGAGTTCATAAAGAAGTCTCAGAAAATGGAGGTGAGTTATGCAGTTGCACGATAACCTCTTTTACAATATTTGATATATTTGCTGTATGTGTTTACCCTTTTCCACCTCTGTAAGGTAGCATTAGGAAAAGAAAACTAAGCCTTTGAGGAAAAAACTTTCTTGGCTCCCTCTTCTGTGCCTAATTTTAGAAAGTGACACCACAATAATGGAAGACTTCCAGCTGTCTACTCTTATCCTTCTTTGTTACCTGGCATTTGCTTCCCTCACCTTCCCATCCTTAAACATATTAAACAGCAATGATGACATCACACACCCCTGCCTTACACCAACCTTCACCTGGAACCACTCACTGGAACCACTCACTCTCCTCTCTTCTCACTTGCATGCGTCTTAAACCCTTGATGAAAACTTCTCATTGCTTCTAGTGCTTTCCTCCCATACTATATATTCTCAAAACCTTCCACAAGTCATCTCTATGAACCTTGTCATGTGCTTTCTCCCAATCCATAAATGCTACATACAAATCCTTCTCTGTCTCTTAAGTATTTTTCACACACATTCTTTAAATTAAACAAATGATCCACATGTCCTTCACCACTCTGAAGCCCCATTGTTCCTCCCCTATCTGATGCTATGTATATGCCATAACCCTCTCATTTACTACTATCCAATACAACTTTCCAAGTACACTCAACAGACTTATGCCACAGTAATCTGAACACTCACCCTTGTCCCCTTTGCCTGTATACAAGGGCACTTTGAAAACATTCTGCTAATCCTCAGGCACCTTCCTATGATCCATACTTACAATGAAAATCTAACTAACCAATCAGCAAAACAGTCACCCCTTTTTACGAAAAAATTAAACTGAAATACCATCCTTTCCAGCTGCCTTGCCACATTTCATCTCATGTAAGACTTTCACTACCTCGTCTATTTTCACCAATCCCTTTCCCATGACTCCCTCACTTTCTATACTTCTTGAACCCAAACACTTTACATCTGCCACCCTATCATGAAACACATTCAACAATCTTTCAAAATACCCAGTCTCCTCTTCACCTCATCACTACCTGTTACCACTTTCCCCATTTACTCCATTTACCATTGTTCTCATTTTTTCTCTTGTTTTCCTAACACCATTAACCTCCTTCCTAAACATCTTATTCTTCTTGAAGTTTACCAATAATTGCTCACCCCAACTCTCAATTGCCCTGTTTTTCAACCCCTGCACCTTCCTCTTGACCTCCTCCTCCTTTCTCTAGTACATCTCCCAATCCTCTCTTTTCTTTTTAACTTGTAACTTTACATCATCATCCCACCACTCACTGCTTCTTCTCACCTTCCCATATCCCACATGCCACACACTTCTCTCACACATGCTAGCACCGCTTCCCTAAATACCTCCATTCTTAACCCACTCCCCTAGCTTTCTTTACTCTCACCTTTAGCCAGTCTATACTCAATCTCTTGTGATATTTCTTCACACAAGTCTCATTTTTGGCTTGCTTACTTTCACCACCCTCTTCTAAACCCATAACGTTTCTTCTTTTCTGAAAACCTCTACAAATCTTCACCCTTGCCTCCACAAGATAATGATCAGACATCCCACCACATGCCTCTCTTAGCACATTCACATCCAAAAGTCCCTCTTTGGCTTGCTTATCTATTATTATATAATCCAATAAGGCCCACCGACCATCTTGCCTACTCACAAATGTACATTTGTGTATGTTCCTGCTTTTAAATCAGGTATTCCCAAAAACAAGTCCTTTTTCTGTGCACAGTTCCACATGTTGATCACCCTTTCCATCAGAGTGTATTTATTAAGGTAGTATTATCATTGATTTCCTATTTTTACAACATGAGGAGAGATTCCTACACTCTTGAGCTTTTTTTGATATTAAATAGCTTTTCATACATTACAGACTGCAAGCATTTACAGTTTCATCACGTTGTCTTTTCCCTTTTCCAACTATCAACCACCTTTCTCTAAAACAGTACAGTACTCCTCCATATCTTTGCTAACAAGCTTTTTGCCTATCTTGTTTTGACCTCTGGTTACTCATGTCATTGCATCTCATGAAGATTTGTTCACTGTCAATGTCATCCAAGTGATTTAAAAAGTTGAATTTTGTAATCATGTTACCCCATCTTTTCTCTTAAATGCTTAAATGGTTAACTAACTTGTTACCCTTAGCTTCTCATTGTAGCTCAGCTGTCATAATTCAGGTAACATCTTAGTTGTGCTTCTCTGGACTCCCAGTTAAATCTTTGTACCTCTTTCAGTGCAGAGGTCAAACTTGAGAAGCATAATATAGTTATGGTTTAATGTTAATCATGTGTAAAAAGATTCCTTAACTGTTTGTATATGAGGGCTTCAGATCATTGACAGGTTGTAGCAAAAATTCTAAGAATAAAAAGCAAGTGCATGTAGCATATTTGGATTTAGAAAAGTGTATGATCACTAGAAGAGAAAAAGATTTATGTAAGTCAGCTCTTCTGTGTGCACAGATAACTGTTGACTGTGTTTAAACTGAAAGTTGTATATTATTTAAAGTAAAAATTGGTACAAGTGAACAGTTTAAAACAGATATGTGTCATGTTGTTTAATGTCACTGGTTAGTCAATATTTTCATGGTTCAGACATAGCTTGTGTGAATGTAGAGTGTGGTAGAACAGATTGGAAGCTATGTTAGTTGTTAGAAGCTGAATCTGAAAAAGGGTTAGTAAAGTGATAAGATCTTAGGAAGTATGTGGAAGAGGAAGATGTTGGAAATGAGACTGCACAAAAGAGCAGGGTTTGTATGTTAGGAAAGGATGGGCAGTTTTATGAATTATCTCTCTAAAGAGGGATGGATTGAATTTTGTGGAAGCATTTAGGTATTCAGGATTACTTATCACTAATATTGTAGTGGAAATGCAGATGGGAGTAGTAGAAAAATAATATGTGGAAATGCTTTGAAAACTCTTATGAATACAAAGAAGTTAAATGTGAGTATGCAAGAAACCTGCAAAGTGTACTTGTTCCAGCTGTTGTATTTGGATAAAGACTGATCAAATTAGGAAGCAGTAGACACAAATAAAGTGCATGATATAGTAGTAAGAAAAGAGATAAGATCTGAGAAAGGTAAATGGTGTGTAGTTTGTAGTTGTCACTGAAAAATTGTATTAGCAACAGCAAGTTAAAATGGTATGGCATGTTGAGGTTGCAGAAGATCTGAAATAACATTCTTGAAGGTAACAGGGAAGAGGTACATGAAGAAAGAGAAGGTAGAGGTACATCAAGAAAGATCAGGTAAATGAAATCCTGAAAGCTAGACATATTCCAGATGAAGATGCTAAATGAGTAAGTGTCTGTTGTGTGGGCTAATAGCATTAAATACATGAGAGTTGAAGGCTTGAAAAACACCTTTGAAGTCTGTAAGCTTCTTAACTATGGTGCTGTACGCCACCAGCTAGTTTGATAAATCATAACTATATATTGTATTATATGTTAAAAAATCTTTTTTATTGTAAGTGTGACACTAATACTTTTATATGTTGGTAATGCAGGTGTTTGCATTTGTGCTGAACTGTAATGCATCTGTATGGGGAAAATTCAACTGGTCCAAGCTGACAACCATTGCTCTTGTTGGTTTCTATGAAACAGACCTTGTTTGTCTTGCCCATCAGCATGGAGTCAGAGTTGTTAAATTGGGTAAGGATTATATCCGATTCTGTTTCATTATTAGAAAAATTGTGTTGACATTTGCCTTTCTCTTCAGTCTAGATAGAAAGATGATTTAGGAAACATTATTGTTCCGTGAGCCATTTAATTATTCAGAAATGAATCTTGGATGATGAATGAAAGTAAATATGATGCACTACGGAGGAAATGTAACTTTCTGTTAAGAGCAGAAAATGACATATATGATTTGTTTTTTACACGGTAAATCCCTCGATTTAACAGATTAATTGGGGGGAGGGAGTGTCCGTTAATGCCGAAAGTCCATTAAATCAAATGTAACCATTTTTTGATACAATATACAATATACAGTAATACAATATAAAGTTCACATGCTTTCTTTTAACTCCTGTATCACTTGATGCCATTTTGAATTGTAAGGATTGCAAAATTATTTAATAAATAAAATCCCAATTCTCTGTATTCAACCTGACTGCACGATAGCTTGAGGCAGAGTAAGACTGAAACAAAGTGAGTATACCCCATGCCACCAAAAACAAGGGCGATATATATTGTGCAAGGTGAGTATTTGAGATTTTTCAGTTGTCTAAATCTTTTCAATTATTATTAATTAATGTATTATCATTTGCCTGGTCCATTAAATCTAAAATCTGTTATATCAAGATCCGTTAAATCGAGGGATTACTGTATCTAATTGCATTTCCCACTTTAGAAAGGTAGCATCAGAAACAAATGAGAAACAGCCTCATTTGTTCAGATCAAGTCTCTTGTTCTCAAGTATGATGCAATAAAATCAAAGACTACCATCCACAAGCAAGCCCCACAGACTACCTTTACTGTATCATATGCCGTGGCTCAGCTTATACAAAATTGATCCAATTCTTTCTGTATAACACATGTGTCTCACCCACCTGAATGTTTTGGCCCTAATACCCCTAATACACTCTTCCAGCTCCTCTTCAGTCTTCCCTTCCCCATGCTTCATACACTTTCAACAACAGATCTTTGTATTTTCTCTTCATTAATCTTCTTATGTTCTATCCATTTCAGAACACCTTTGTCTGTCACCTCATTCGGACTCTGCTCACTACTACATCTCTCTCTGATACTATCATCTCTTACATAATCTACCTTCACCACATCATATATCACCTTTAGGCATTTCTTTTACAGTATATCTATCCTTTTCCTTAAGTTTGTATTACAGGCCAAAGACTCACGTCCATACAATACTGTCGGGACTACTATACTTTCAGACCCACACATCCCCTACCTTTCCTATAATCCCCCTTGCTCCTCAGTTATTCTGCATTCAGTCACTTCTATAACTCTATCAATCAAAACTCTTGCATACACTTTTCCTGGTGTACTTAACTGACTTATGCCCCTGTAATTGTTACATACATCCTTAGCACCTTTTCCTTTGAACAAAGGAACAATAAAGTTATCACCCAATCTTTAGGCACAACCTTCTGCTCCCATGCTAAATTATATAACAAATGCATCCACTTTATCACACTTGCTCCTCCATACTTCAGTATTTTAACTGTAATCCCATCCACTCCAGGTGCCTATCCTTCCTTCATCCTTATTATTACCCTTTTTACCTCCCTTCTTGGTATAGGCCCCTGCACTTGTATCCTTTTCCTTTCATCCTCCATACCTGTGCATGTAATAACTGCTGCTTCACCTTCAACTACATTCATCATTTCTTTAGTGTGCTCTTTCCATCTGCCTTTCACTTCCTCCTTTTGACTCAGCAACTCGCCTTCCTTACTTCTCACATTTACGTTTCTGCTCGTACATCTACCTTTCCTATTTCACCTCCTTCTAATAAGATTTCTTATTTTCCCTAAACTTTTCAAACAACTTTCTTCCAAAATCTTCATCTACTCCTTTGCTTTCCTTTATCAGCTTTTTAGCATTCCTCCTACACATCTTATATTCTTCCCTCCTTCTCCACTGAACTTTCACTGATACATGCTTTTAGAGCAATCTACCATGTGTCTTTTTGTTTCTTCATTTGCATGTCTAATCTCATCCATCCTCCATGGATTTCCCCTTTTATTCTTAAATCTCACAACCTTGTATCCACATACTAATTCTACAACCTTTGACAGTCTTTCTCTACACATTTTGAGCACCTCATTCACATATGACTGCATCCCTACATTTACAGCACTTTCATCAAAACACTCTTTCACCCTTCTTTCATAATCCTCCTTGCACTCCTCCTGATTCATCTTCTTGCTTGCCAGCACTTTTACCTCTATATTCTTCCTTATACCATACCTCCACTTCTCCATGATCCTCACCTCCACAAGAACTGCAAAATGGTCATAATCCCCAAAGAATCCTCTCCTAACTCTAGCATACATGACAACCTTTCTCAGCCTTTCATCCACTGTCTTGCAGTTAATTTAACCCTTTTGGTCTTTTCTTCCATCATTTCTCATCCATGCATACTTGTGGATCATCTTGTCCTGATAAAAGGTGTTTGTATGGAATAAACCCTCTCAGCTTAGACTTCCACAAAATTTCTCCAGCAACACTTCATTTAATCCTTGTCTTGCACAGTCTTGATATTAACAGGCGCATATACAGAAACCCATGTATCCTTCACATTTCCAATCTTTCCTTTCACCCACACTAGTTTTGATCCATTCTAACCATGCCCTGTAACACTCTTCCATACTGTTAGTGATAGCACAATGGCACCTCCCTCTTTCCCTCTTCCCTATTTATTTTCATTCATTCCCATCCATACCACTCCTCCTTCCATGCTCTCCCACAGCTTGCATTCATCATTTCAATTTTCACTCTATACACCCTACCAAGGATGTGGGATTCTCCATTCCCAGCACATTCAAACTATGATTTTTAAATTTCTCTACAAACTCCCTGCTTTTACTCCCACCAGTCATTCCATTAACATTCAGAGCCATCACCATTAATCACTTGTCCCTCTTACTCCCTGGCATAACTGGTGGACTCCAGTGTCACTTCTTAGCTTTTCGTACCTTACCTTAACAGGCTATGGGCGGAAGGCAACTCCAGCGCAGTGAGGCTCTCAGATGTCCAAAAAATAAAATTTCACAACACTTTCCTTAAGTGTTTGCTTGTTTTAAAAACTATTGCCCTGAGGGATATCAAATTGTCCCAAAAAACTAAAATTTCACACCTTCCTTGATTGTTTGCCTGTTTTAAAAACTAATGCCCTGATGGAGTTGGGCAATGCTTTCCACTTTGGTTCCACCCTTAAGGATATACAGACAAGGTCACCATGAGAAGACAGGGTAAAACTTGGATACTCTAGAAAACTAGAGTATTCCCTTGAAGCACTGAATTCTAACTTTTTCCAATCGTACAGCTCTCTACTGCAGTAGCAGTAGGGACAGTTGTCTCCATAACTAGTCTCCAAATACGGAATTCTGGCATGAGGTTAGGGATGACTTTGAATCATATATACTTCTAACACAGAATTTTAAAGCTGACTTCCAGACAGAAAATAATCATATTGAGCCCATGCTTTTCTTTGTCCTCATTACCTTACATTTGCTCAGGTTGCATTTCATCAAAGATGTTTCAAACCAACTTTGGAGTCTGTTTAGGTTTCCTTGTAAGCTGATGCAATCCTCTTCACTCTCCTCATGACCTTTGAATTTTCTGCAAACACAGTCAGGTAGGATTCCATACCTTCAACCAAGTCATTAACACTGAGCAAGAAGAGTAATTATCCCAGAACTGAACTGTGTGACAGCTTTGCTGATCACTTCAACCCATTTTGAAAAGGCTTCTCTAACATGTTTCCCTTTTTCACTCCCACTGAGATAATCTTCGATCCACCCAAAGAGTCTTTCCTTATTCCTGCCTGGTGATCCAGATTCTTAATCAGCCTCCCTCGTAGTAGTGCCAACTGCTTTCTGGCAGTCCAGATACAAACACCCAGCCTTAACCTTTTGTCCAGGAATAAGCTCACTATCATGTAGAACTCTATGAGGTTAATTACACACGACCACCTTTCCCTAAAACATGCTGTCTCTCGATTATGAAACTTCTCTCAAGTAGAAAGTAATAGAAGATGGCAGGAGGGGAGCGGAGATATACATGTAGGCTATGTTGTGAAAGTTTTTTGTATTTTGGCTTTGGTAGACATGATTTCAAGTGTCATGCTGTTTTCTGTGAGTTGTTTTGTGTATTTTGTTGTTTGAGCAGAGGGAACATCTTTGCTTATGTATGTAAATGGTCCACTTTGTTCATTATCATCTGTCATATCTTAGCATGTTTAATTCTGTGTGATGGTGTGTTAGATTAAAGTTTAGTTTAGAGGTCTTTCGTAAGTACCATGTAAATATTGTGTTTTAAAGGGAGCCGTTTACCATCTTGAGTTTGATTTCAATCTTACTGATATTTAGCTTGAGGAAGTTCAGTCTGTGATTAAAAGAAGTGGGTGTGCATGAAGTGGTCAGCATGTTGTCAATTTGGGGTGTGAGAAAGATATGAATAGTGTCTGCTGTGGTAACAAGGTTAGTGGTATGGTCTACGAGAGAGAGATAGAGAGAGAGAGAGAGAGAGGCATCCATAATTCCTTTATCTGTAATCTATCGTAGGAGGTGAAGATGGTGCAGTACAGGTAGATCCTTTGATGACAGGATGCATTTAAGTGTGTATCATTTGCTTTTGGTATGTTGTTCACATGTATGGCACATCCTTGTATGTGGGTCCTAGGTTGGTTTCTGTATCACCAGCTAGGGGTAGATGAGAGAATTTGGTGGCTAGGACATCACAAGAGAGTACATCAGAGTAAAAGAGGTATAGAAATGTTGGAAAGGAAATTGTCAGCTTGCTTATTGTCCTCTGAAGGAAGAAATAGTTTTCATGCATTTAGAACTTACATATCTCCAAATAGGGATTAACTTAGCAAGAGAGTTGAGAAATTAGATAGTTTGAAGTCACTAGGAAGCATGTGTTCTGATGAATTAAAATAGTGAGCAATGAGTTAAGTTCTTAATAGGCCCCCAAGCACCACAAAGAGTGGTCAGCAAAGTTACGTGATTCTAAGCGATTCATGTCTTCCAGTGAGATTTCCTCAGGTAGATGAGAGTGGGAGCTACCTTTCTGATGTAAGCACAATTGTTCAAGGTAGACTTACACCTCAGAATGAGATATTTGAGGAGGCTTTATTATGAATGTTGCCTTGAAGGAAACAAATTACAAAAACCGAAACCTGAAAGAGATTTAGTGGATTGCATAGTATTCAGCCCTTCCCAAGATGATCAGGAGGATTGTTAAGGATGTAAATTGTTTACCAGTCAGTACAGTACCAAGATTGCCTTCAAGTGCACTGATGCAGAGCTGTTTAGAAAACTAATAATATAGCATATGCTAGACCCCACAGCAGAATGTGCAACTCAGTTTGTTTACTCCACAAAAGGAGACATACTATGTTAGAGAAGGTCCAGAGTTCAGTAGCAATGATTTTACTGAAACTGAAGGAACTCATCTAAAGGGAAAGGAAAGCAGCTATAGAATTACCTGCGTTAAAATACAGAAGGAAGAGATAAGACATGATAGTAATGAACAAGTCTGAGAATGGCTTTGACAAAATAGATACGAAACAGTTCTTCAAAATCACTAACAGTTGGATGTACTTGGAAACAAAAAACCAATTTACAGATGTAAAGAAATACTTTTACTGCAAAAGAGTTGTGGAAACATGGATGAGACCAGGAAGCTAACTGTATATGTTGACAGAAGACGGACGTATATATACCACAGGTTGGGTTTGAACTCTGGGAGGGGAGTCTAGCCACCTCAGCCACACAGAGTTTATAAGACATAGCCAGTAGTTGCCCTGTGTTTTTACTCTATGTCCCAACCTGATCTTGGTGGAGGTAACATGGACTTTAATATAATGCAGACCCAATGGTGTGACTAATATGTCAGAAGTTAAAAAAAGACAAAACCATCAGTTGCCCACTATTTTCTATGTACCAACCTCATCTCAGTGGGGGTAACATAGACTTTAATTTATCATGGCACCAATGGCGAGAGAAATATGCCGATGGAAAGAAAAAAATGTTTATACACCATGGGTCGGATTGGAACCCTGGGAAGGGTGTCAGGCCACATTGGCCACATGGAGATTAAAAGACAAAGCAACCTGTTGCCACATGGAGGTTCAACGACAGCCACCAGTTGCCTAGTGTTTTTTGTTTAAAAAGATATGTAGAGAGGATGAATAAATTTAAAATTTTTTATGATACTCCAGAAAATGTAACAGAAGGGCAGCCATGACTGGAGAGTCCCTTCCCATATTACACAAATAGGTAATCACGTAGAGTTTTCAGCATAATATGATTTGAAACTGATACTCTTATCTAATACAGGTTACTTTCCCACAAGTGATCTTCCCAATGCTACAGCACGACATAAATGGGCAGCATTACAAGCCAAAGACGTTACTTTAAAGTTCTTGGATGGAATCAACATTGACTATGAGGATGCTGTTGATCCAGACTCTCCTGAACAAGAGGGACTAACTAATCTAGTGCAAGAAACAGCAAAAATATTCCATATGAATTTACCTGGGTCACAGGTAAGTGGAAGAATTCCCTTAAAGTACAATTTTAATTATTTTCCTAAATATTAA
>JAUUDW010180771.1:0-14614 GCA_032361385.1 Panulirus guttatus | reverse complement strand
CCGTCTCTCCACCGTCCCTGCTGCTCGGTCTCTCCACCTTGCCTGCTGCCCCGTCTCTCCCCACCTTCCATGCTGTCCCGTCTCCCTACCTCCCTCACTCCCCCGTCTCTCCACCTTCCCTACTGTCCTGTCTCTTCACTTTCCCTGCTGCCCCTTCTCCCCACCTTCCATGCTGCCCCGTCTCCCTACCTCTCCCGCTGCCCCGTCTCTACTCCTTCCCTACAGCCCCGTCTCTTCACCTTCCCTGTTTCCCCGTCTCACCACCTTCCATGCTGCCCCGTCTCCCTACCTCTCCCGCTGCCCCGTCTCTCCACCTTCCCTGCAGCCCCGTCTCTCCACCTTCCATGCTGCCCCGTTTCCCTACCTCTCCCGCTGTCCCGTCTCTCCACCTTCCCTACTGCCCCGTCTCTCCACCTTCCCTGCTGCTCCGTCTCTCCACCTTCCCTGCTGCTCTGTCTCTCCACCTTCCCTGCTGCCCCGTCTCTCCCCTCTTCCATGCTGTCCCGTCTCCCTACCTCCCCAGCTGCCCCGTCTCTCCACCTTTCCTGCTGCCTCGTCTTCCTACCTCCCCGTGTGCCCATCTCCCGTATAGTGCAGGCTGCCCCGGGTTTATGTATATCTGAGCACAACGGTAATACCACTAAGCCGACAGTGCGACTCTTAAGCACAAAGTACGGGATGATGACGTGGTCTCTGGCTTGACCTCAAGCAAAGTTAAATTTAAACCTGAGGGAGCCCCTTATGCTGTATGTAGTGGGGTCCCCTTATGCAGTAATCCTATTATACCTGAAGGTGTCAAGGGCCGCATGCGGCTCGCGGGCTGGGAACTCGTGTTCAGAACTACGGGGTATGTAATTCACTTCATTGTTCCTCCCGAGGGAAAGAGCTGAGAAAGAGTGTGATTAACTTAATCAGACAGATCTTTACCAACGCTGTAGAATTATTACAACCCCAAATATTTGTGATATCTTAAATCAAAACTATTGTGTACCAGATAATCAAATATTCTTTTTTTTCACCTAAAGATTTGCTTAGTGATCTTGAAAAGCATCATATGATAATACTGATGGAAATAATTTGATTTGCATGACTCCCTGAAATTACTTCTTTAGTTTTAAAAATATTCATTGTCTAGATATACGTTTTCAGTGAGGGTATGGGTGAAGGCCACATATATAGGTATATGTAGGGGTATGTGGATGCAAGTATGAGAGTGACAGGTGAGCCCAAGTTGGGCACAGGGACCCATAGAGTCACCTTCCTTTCAGAGGGGAAGGTCGGTCAAGGATACATCACATAGATTACAGGACTTGAAATGTGTTGGCGTTAAGGCATCCGCCAGTTCAACATACCCAAGGGTCGTGCCGTCATGCTTAAAGGTTGTACCGTCGTGCTTAAGGGTTGAATCATTGCGCTCAAGGGGTCAGTGACGACTCGCCTCATACACTTTCCAAGTGTATTTCGTATGCGTTCGGTGCGTCTTAGTATTACTAGCGACGTAGAAACGCTGAGGTGACACCTCAAGGAAAGGTTCAGATGTGTTGTCGTATAGAGCCAGGGGCTTTAGGAAGACTAACCAACCCCATTAATGAGATTACCGCAACATAAAACTGAACAAGAGGTCTCTTCACTGTTCCCCATCCCCCCCCCTCCACTCAGCGGTCCATCCTTCCGGTCATATAATAAGCTTAGATGTGGCTCACTGACGTGTCCTTCCTCCCTCACCCGTAATACCAGTCTTAGAGGGAGCCCGGCCCATCAGTCTTAGCAGCGGCACTCTACCTACCCTGGCGGCCACAATGGCATCATTACTTGGAGTGGCTGGCGAGCGGGGTCTCGGCTACAAAGGTCTTGTGTCCTGGCCCAGCTCCCTACACCATGCACAGTTAACAAAGGGACTGGAATGACTTTCACTTCTAACGCACTGGAAGGCCTCATTTTGCAGGCGTGTGCTTCATTGGCCGAATGATACATGCTCACTGTTTATCAGGAGGGTGTGGTATGGGTTTGGGCCAGGTGTGAGGGGTTGCTGGAGCTGGCAGAGCTAGGCAGCACCCGCCTAACATCATACGGACGGCGTATGACTCTTCATTCCACAAAGAATGTGTTGATACAACAAAGAATGTATTAATGACACCCAGAATGTATTGATAATGAATGTTTATTAATCTAGACGACACATTTAGAACGTATTTAGTTGACAGATTTCAAAAATTCATTTTCAAGAGGAAA
Organism: Panulirus guttatus; assembly: GCA_032361385.1. Taxonomy (NCBI): domain Eukaryota; kingdom Metazoa; phylum Arthropoda; class Malacostraca; order Decapoda; family Palinuridae; genus Panulirus; species Panulirus guttatus. The sequence continues at coordinate 12,382 of JAUUDW010180771.1, read as the reverse complement.
AGGACCCCATCCACAATACGGTGAGGTGCCTGCATTACAGTACAGGTTGAACCTCTGTGATCCGGCAACCTTGGGACTTGACCACTGCCGGAAACAGAAATTGACCCCTAAGGGAACCCCTATGGAAACATATGCACAACCGCTAGTCTTGCCAGCTCATTTATCATACATATTGATGTGGTATCAAAGGTAGAACAGAGCTTAAAGTACGAAATAATGCGACAAATAATGCCTCCAAATAATCATCTAAAATCAAAAATATTTTACACTTTGGGTCGAGGCCAACAGAGTTAAGCCACATCCACACTATCGGCCAGTTCCCGGCGGGCTTTTCCCTCACCGGGCGAAGTTTATCGGGCATGCCTTTGTTGTTGTCCACACTGTTGAGGTGGTTGGGCAGTCAAGTCGTACAGTAGCCAGTAGGTGGTCGGCAGGCCATGCGTGCGGTATCACCATGCGCAGCAAAGTTGAAAGGAAAAAATTAGCGCTGCATAGCATACTGATTGTTGTTTGCATGAAAAAGAAAAAAAGAACAGAGTGCAGAAAACCATATGGTGTAAAGAGTGGTAACTTTCTGTGGCTGGTAGCGCCATTCCTTCAGACCCGGCGTCAAACCACCGGTTAGTATCTGGTGATTTCACTCAACTACGGGCAAGGGAAATCCGCTAATTTGCACTTCAAAGTTGCCACAAAGTGTCTGATGACGGATTTAACACTCGTGCCCGCCGGGCACTGCTCGATAGTGGAGATGCTCCTTTACAGGGTGCTTCAGCTTTACGCACGAAGTAATTTTCAAATCATTCAAGAAAAAGTTTAGTTATCATCCACCCTTTTTAGTAACACGGTAGATAAGTGGAAAAATGTTCATTCCTTTAAAGGGCCTCGGGTGAACACTCTTACCAGTTACCATTAGCTTGGTTTTATGTGTTCTTACAGCATTGCTGCAGCCAAGAATGGTTACCCTATCTTTGGAATCCTTGCCCCCAGATGGAGACTCCTCAATTCTTGGGCAAGGGTTTTTCGTGGCATACGACGCCAGTACAAGGCAGATTCGTCAGCATTATACACTTATGCTGATGCTAAGTTTTCTGCGGCCACTAACTGTACAAATTCATCCACAAACTTTGTCGCAGCTAAGCATCGCCCCAGAAATGCTTACACCTTCATTATGTCGAAGCTCAAACCACTTTATAAGTGCATTGTATGATTCTGTACTCCTGGCACCTTTCAAAGTTTTCCGAAACTTTAAACTTTTATAGTTTTCATTTTCAGCAAAAAACTTAAAAATCTGCCATACAGACTTACTGACGCGTCCGTTTTGGGTATAGCCAGAGTAGCTGGGAATGTCCCATCACAACATATTGTACCATAATGCAGCTTTTTGTAAGAGGTATGTATGATCACACACAAATCATTGGCAACTCATAAGAAACGCGATAGCATTATAACGCAAAGAGCTACCTGAAGATTCTTTAATCTCGGAAGGAAAGAGAGCGTTCTGTTATCCTCCTGTCAGAATGTATAGATAAGGCACAGTTACTGATAACTGTGTGTGTTGATGAAATGTAGAATGCATCAATTACACGTATAGAATGTAATGATGCGCGTAGAATATAATAGTAACGCAATGACTGTTTTGATCACATATGTGGAATGTAGATCACTGACATATAAAGTATAATGATAGATTTTACGTGTATTAACTGAACACTGAGAATGCATTGATGCTCATCCAGAATATTGACAGCACATGTAATACACTGATAACAAGCAAACTATATTGATTCATACACAGTCATTGACGACAACAAAGAATGTATTGATTACATACATAGAGCATTTTGAAATGCATACAGAATGTATCAATAATACTGAAATGTATCAGTAACACATGTTGACTTTATTGATGACATGTAGAATGCAATGACAACACAGTTTCGAATGTATTTATAAACCAAGTAGAAAGTATCATTTACTCACGAAAAATGTTTTCATTGCACACGCGGGATACATACATAACAGTGACTGTATCGAGGGGATAGTAATTTGGCATGAGACCACATAGTCTAGTGTTGGTAGTGGAAAAAGAGACTTTACCTACAGCATGTGGTAATGGCGCTTCGTGTTGGCAGAGGGAAAAGAGACTATTATACGTACCTGCTTATGTCGGCGGGGTTAGTGGAATGTAGTGTTGTCATGCGGATATACCGGCTAGTTAATGTTGGTAGGGGAGAAGGAGCTTTTTGATGAAAACACCGGATGATTTTAGTTGGAGTAGCGGTAGTCGCGTTGCCAGGTAGTGGTGACGGTGGCAGGCCTAGTGTTGTTGGAAGGGGTAGTGGCGATAGCGGTGGCAGGAGTAGTTTCTGGTGTACTAAACTAATGGTGTCAGGGATAGTAGTATGGGTAGGGGTCTTGGCAGTATCAATGGTAGTCCCTGGGGCGATATCGATGTTAGAAGGGGTAGTGGCGGTGGTTGGGACAGTGGTGATGGCAAGAGCAGTGGCGGTGATGGGGTAGCTGCCATGGCAGGGGTAGTGGCTGTAGCATGAATGATGGTGGTAGCAGGGGAAGTGTCGGTGACACTTGGACAGGAATGATGGCGGCAGAGGTATTGGCAGAGTTAGGGGTAGTGACAATGGCAGTAGTGGCGATGGTGCTGATAGCTTCTGGGGTAGCGGTAGCGGCGGTAGCCTGGTTACTGGCAGTGGGAAGTATGATGGCGATTACAAGGGAGTGATGGTGGCAGAGATAGTCGCTGGGTGGTGGTAGCAAGGGTAGTCGCTAGGGCAGGGGTAGTGGTGGTGGCAGGTAAAGTCGCTAGGACAGGGTTAGTCGCAGTGTAAGAGGTAGTCTCTAGGGTGGTGGTGGTGGTGGTAGGGCTGATTGCTCGCAGGGATAGTGGCAGCGGACAGTAGTAGATTGTGGTAGGGGATAGTCGCTATGGTAGGGTGTGTGAGAGCAGGAGCAGTGGTAGTGGTAGGAGTACTGGTAGTGGCAGGGGCAGTCTCTAGATTAGAACAGTGGCGGGAGTAGGTGTGGTGGAGCAGTGCTGGGTGGCGGCATGAGAAACGGGGAGGGAGGACCACCACTCACCTAGGGAACATTGATCATGTGGTGGGCAGGAGAGGGTGGCAGACACACGGGCCCTCGCCACCACAAGGCACCCACACCAACCTGGTGTAGTTGATCAAGTCCTTGCAGCACGTGCCTTGGCCCTCTGCCAGACCAACCAACTGTGTTATCTTGGAGGGAACCAGGTCAAGTGTTTATGTTCTCTGTCATCCCTGATGGACCCAGAGTATCTCTCTGTTTTCTGTTTATCTTTCTTTAAGGGACCCAGTCCACCTTTGTTTTCTTTAAGGGACCCAAACCACCTACTTTTACTTTCTTAGGAGGACCTAATCCACCAAAATCTGTTGTGTAATCCCCGAAAGACCCTCCTCCCCAGTCAAAGAACCGTGTTTTTTATAAAGGACACAGATCACCAGTCTGGCCTTTATCATCTATGAGCACCTAGACCAATCTGTGCTGTGTAATCCTTGAAATACCGACAACACCAGTTAGAAACCCGTGTAATTTTGAAGGACACAAGCAACTACCATGGTCTTTATCATCGATGAGTTCCTAGACCAATCTGTGTTGTGTTTACTTTGAAAAACCAGGCTACCTTTCATTGCTGTGTTGTCTTTAAAAGGCCAGGCACCAAATTTGTGTTACTTTATCCTTAAGGTAACATCTCACCAAATCGTTTTGTGGTACTTTTGTGAGACACGAGCCAATCATCTATGTTGTGACGTCTTGGAATGACCAAACTACAAACGTTTCATCTGTTATCTTTGAGGGAAGAACCAGAACCAAAGCCACCTATGATTGTTCTCGCTTATGAGCTAGTGAACATACCTCCAATTTATGCTCTGTATTGTTTTAAGGGAACTAAAAATCTTGTCTGTTTTTAGCAGTCTCGTCAACTTCTTATACCTAATCTATGGCAGCTTAGAGAAACGCAAGACTCCTGTGGTTCTCGTCTTTATTGGCTTCTCCTGTGTTTTGACTGAGTCATCAATAACATAAATTTTAGTAAAACCATAAACAATGAGTTCCAGAGAAGTCTCATTCCATGGCTCGTAGACTTTCAGTCTACGTCGCCAGGATATACATTTCCGGGGAAACATCTCTTTATTCTCGTGGCATCCTATTGGACACAAAGAAGGGACCCTTATGCTTTCTCATTCTTGTAAGCAATTTCCTAATGGATTCACCTGCTCGGTGAAATAAAGTTGACGAAACTGCCGTAGATGTCAGATCTGACATCAGTTCTTTCAACTACACAACCCTCCAGAGCATCCTTTACAACCCCAAGAGCTGGACCATCACCAATCACGTGACCATCAACCACACCAAGGCTGCAATTATGCACACGGGTTTTGTCCCCAGTCATATCCCATCCCTTGCTGTGTGCCTTAGGCCCCCAGCTCCTCTCCAGGTTGTTCAGTCTACTAAGCTTCTCGGTGTTTCTATGGACGATAAACTAACCTGGAAGGGACACATCAACACCGTTAACAAGTCCTCCAGCCATCGTCTTTACATTTTCCATAGACTCAAGATACTTAGACTCCCTGCGACGGAATGCAAGAACATCTACAAAATCCTTATTTTCGTTAGGCTCACCTATACTTTCTCTGCAAGATCTTCCTCCATATCCACCTTACAACAGAGGCTACTTGAGAATATGCAGAAAAGAGCTTGCATGATCAACTTTGGTGCCTCTGACACATCCATCAAGTGACACTAAACTCACTAACCCTCATCACTTCCCAACCATCACATGGCTCTCATCCAACAATTAGGGAAGAAGTTACTGCACAATTCTTGACACCGTCATTTCATTCCGCTAGAGATCCCTCTTCCCCGAGTTGCAGTTCACCAGCACAACCACATCAAACTCGTCTGAGCTCATGCTGACCGTTATGAAAACAGCCCTTTTCGAACCATTGTGAATAATTTGAATAACGATAAACATTTGTTTAAAGACTGTCTCTAATGACCGCCTGTCTATTTGCTGTGTTATATTTCAGGTACCCAGGCACCATTCTGTCTTGTGTTATCTTTAAGGGACCCAGACCACCAGTGCAATTCTTGAGGGAACCAAATAAACTACATCTGTACCATCTTTTAAGTCCTGAATTACAGACGTGCCTGTTATCTTTGAAGTTCCTAGACCCTTCACTTTTTTGTCATCTTTGTGGGACTCGTACCGTTCTCTTTTCATAAGTGCCGTAGAACACCCACATGCATGTGTGTTATCTTTAAGGCATTTATGATACACACGTTATGTGATGATAACCTACCACTTATTAATTATCTATCAGAAATTCCGACCTTTGTTATCAGTGAAGGACGAAGATAACCTCTTTGTATTTTATGGAAGAATCCGAGAACCTTATTTTATGTTTTGTGCGAGTGCTCCACTATAGTACGTGCCTCTGTGTTATCCTGCTGGTTATGATTAAGGGAGCATAGATCCCCTCCCCACCGTGAAACGCTCTTTAAACCTCAGTCCCTACAAAGGACAAAACAATTTCACTTGCAATTGTCTGCAGCCCCAGTCAATTTCATTGGCATCTTGAGTGGGCTCAGGGCACATGGACGCATTTACCACCACTGTTATAGACACAGTCCAGTTACCTTTTGTGTCATCACTGGCTTACTGTCCATGATCTAATTTTCTTGTAGCGTCGGGAGGAGTGTGTACTACCTGCTGTGTTGACCCAGACAATAATAACAGAGGGCGAAGCAGGCAGGCAAGGCCATACTCCATCCTTCCCCCAGGCACCATCGACCATAATTTACCCTCAGGAGAGGCGTCAGAAACAGTGGCTTGCATGCTGGCAGCTGAGACAGGGGGGCGAAGGGGCGCGCCTGGGAGGCACGCAGCAGAGAGGGAAGAGAGAGGTACTCGCCACCATTGCATGCAAGCACAACCATTAACCTACTTCAGCTTGTGGGTCGTTTGCATGGTGAGCGTGTGGCAGGAGGAGCACCTGCTTCTGGTGCAACGCTCGTACGAAATGCGTTATTGTCTGCTGGGAAATATCGCTGGAATAAATATGTGATATTTTTTCTTTCTATTTCTTTTTACCGTTACAGTTGTGATCCTTTTATACTAAAGGTAATCACTATCTTCGTGAAGCTTGTGGTTTTTGATTCACGTTATGTCAAAAACCCAGCACGTTTTGTACACCTTTGATCACCTACGACTTATTTTTCACAGTAACATGATCACACCACATGCTTGTGCCCAACTTATGCCAGGCTCCAGAGCATACCAAAAGAAAATCCCAGACAATACTTTCTGGAACATTATGATTTTTGTCGAGACGAATCAAGCTGATACTGACTGCTTTTGTGCTTGTAAAATGTTGAACAAGAGACGGGAGGTCTGGGGGGCAATGGAGACAACGCCCTCTCTTGTTTTCTCCATGCTGTTTTTTTTTTTGTTTTGTTTCCACAGATTCAGTGCATCTTTTTTCAAATGATGGCGTTTTCCTTCTGGTTTTATGAATGGTACTAGTACAATGCTATAATGATAAAAGGATACCAACCGTGCGAAACAGATGTATGATACTAAATTCTCAGCTCAACATTGAAAAAACAAAGAAGCCATAATCTGCTCATTTTTGTACGAGGAAAAAAAAGAAGTCGTAATCTACTCTAGTTTTGTAGATCGAAGAAAGAAAGAGGCCGTAACTGGCTCTCTTTTTGGTGCACTGAAGTAAGAAGTCGTAATGTGCTCTATTGTTGTAAAATGAAGAAAAGAAGGAAGCCATAATCTGCTCTGTTTTGTACAAAGAAGAAATAAGGAAGCCGTAATCTGCTCTTTTCCAATACACCGAAGAAAGAAACTGCAATGTGCTCTATTTTCGTACACTGAAGAAAGAAAGTAGCCGTAATCTGCTCTATCTAGTACACTGAAAAAAAAGCTGTAATATCCTTAAGACAGAAAGAAGCCGTTATCCGCTGTATTTTTGTAAACTGAAACAAGAAAGAAGGCATTATCTGCTCTAGCCTTGTACGATGAAGAAAGAAGCAGAAATCTGCTCTATTTTGGTACACTGGAGAAAGCAGAAACTGAAATCTGCATTATTCCTTTGCACTGAAGAATGAAATAAGCTGTTATCTGCTCTAGTCTTGCATACTGAAGAAAGAAAAAACCGAAATCTACATTATTCTTGTACACTGAGGAGAGTAAGAAATCGTAATCTGTTTTTGTTCACGGAAGAAAGAAGGAAACCGTAATTTGCTTTATCTTTGTACACTAAAAAAGAAAGAGACAGTTTGACAGTTATCTATTTATTTCTTTTTTTGTACACTGGAAGAAGAAAGAAGCCGTAATCTGCCTTTTTTGTGTGTGGTTTCGAGATATCTTGCTATGTAATCCACGTTGCATATGGTACTTACACCGAATGATACGCCTCAAAAACGTTAATATGTTCATTCAAACATATGCCTTTGTGAAGTCCAGCAGTTCGATTGCTTATGACTGACCATTATACATAGTTTCATTTGACCCTTACGGCTCATCGTTTATAGTCATTAAACAAATTTAGATGAAATCCCTAATGCACTGAAACACCTGATTTTAGATGACTGGCATTTCTTTTTCCCTTATGAGAGACTATTGTATACTGGACAACAAATACGAACTTCTAAACACTGTACAGGTGCCCTACAAAAAAAAAAAAAGATAGAAATCAGAAATAAACTTAAGAGATTTCATATTGCTTGGTAATGCTACTATGGGGTTGTATCCTGTTACTTGGTGGCTCCTACAACCCTAATAGGACAACCTCCTTAGGGTCGTACCTGATGACACGTCCAAAGCCTGACCCGCTTACAGGAGCTGGGGTGATGACGTGCCATGACGACCTGTAGCCTGACTGGGGCCAGGAAAACGCCGTCCTATAATCACGTCAACTAAGTGACCAATAGGGTGGGGGAGAGTTGTGTGTGGCAGAGGCAAGTGGGACGTGCGAGTAATGAGGGGGGAATGGACGTTAGTAGTAAGAGGAAGGGCAATGTGTAGGTGTTTAACGGAAGGGAACGTATGGGTGGTACGGGAAAGGGGACATGTGAGTGGAAAGTTAGGCTCTCTGAACGGTGTTAGCTGTGAGCCACCGGAACCCGTTCAACAGGACTGCTAGGATCCATCCCTGCCAGACTGTAGGCCGCCAAGATCCGTCCCGCCAGACTATGGGCCACCAGAATCCGTCCTACCAGGCTATGGGCCGCCAGGACCCGTCCTGCTAGACTGGCTGTGGCAAGAACCCATCCCTGCCAAACTTTGGGCAGCCGGAATCCGTCCCAGCCAGACTGTCTGTTGCAAGGATCCATTCCTATCAGGCTATCAGACTGTGGGCAGCTAAGACCCGTCCTGCCAGACTGTCTGTTGCAAATGGACTCGTCCCTGTCAGACCGTGGGCCGTCAGGACCCATCCCTTCCAGAATGTGGGCCGCCAGGACCCTCCCTGCCAGATTATAAGCAGCCAGGGCATGTCTTGCCCACCCTACGCTGGGGGTGTTGATCTTCACTGAAGACAAAATTTTGTGTTGTGTTACATGATCATCGCTGGTTAAGGGGGTTTGTGTTCCAATATACTTTTACCCTAGTAATGATGTATCTGTTTCCTTACTTCCACCGGGCGATTATATCTTTGTATCTATTGTGATTACTAGGTATGTGTTGCGGGTGAGAGTTTTACACTCGTGTTGCCCCGTCTGTTAACCTTGTATGAGTATATATGCAACAATTTTTTACCCTATGCATGTAGACACACACACACACACACACCAGCCTAAGCCAGGTGCTCATTCATCGCCCATCCTCCAGGGGAAGAGGAATACTTGAGTTGGGTATAGCTCAGATGCCACGCCGAGGATTTGAACCCTTGCGGCTCCGACCCTGGGCTGGCCTGTGTTGATTCATGGACAGTAACGCTAACCATCACCACGGAGGTGTGTGTGTGTGTGTGTGTGTGTGTGTGTGTGTGTACATCATACATACTTCCAAATGAATTACTCTAACTTTTTCTTGAAAGGTTTTCTTTGAGCAGTTGCCTTTATTGTTTTCCATACCTCGAACGGAGTGCTTTGCGTGTTTTCTTCCTGAGTGCAGACATCTACAATTTTTTCTTCCTGATTATATATATTGGCGCTTTCTTCCTCATGAGTAAGTATAACCTTGCCCATCATCAGTATCTTTTGTGTCTTTATCCTGATTGCATATAATTATGTTATTTTCCTTTTGTCAATGAATGATCATGTGATGATGCTATTTCCTGTTATCTGTTCAGTATGCGGTAGGCGTTACTTTGCTGTTCAGGGTACTCCGAACCGGGTGCACTTCTTAACACAACCTCTTGAACACGATGGTAGAAGCTTTGAATATGGCAGTATGACCTTAGATGGTCAGGTCAAAGGTCACAACAATCATACTGAAGGATCTTACACACGCGCTCAGTAAGGTATGATCTCCAGTCATTATGCTGTAGGTGACCTCCTCAAGTACTAGTCTTTGATGTGTAAGTGTGAGTGTTCTAATAGACTTCTTGAAGGAGAGAACTCCACGTATATAATAGTCCATATGTAATGGCAAACCACAGGGAAGATTCCAGTAATTTCAGGCTAGATATTGTAACCGACCCCTTCAAATGCAAGACGCCTAGCCTGTGTTGTAGCTGCCTTTCCCAAGGTTCGGGACCTAATATTTTCGGTGAGTATTTTCTGTAGGGCTCGACTGAACATAGGCTGACATGAAAACCCTGTTGCGTTGGATCGGTTTTGGATATTGACGGAAAACATTTTTGCCAGTTTGGAATGCTAACAGGTGAAGTCCAACAGGAATTATGGGTTTCGTCAGACTCCTTTCTGTATTACGTCTGCTCAGTGAATGAAATTAAGGGCCAAAGGTCTTAGAACAATTACGAAATTCTGTTTCCATTTGTTTGTACTGGAGGTGTAGGTCATTACCGGTATAGAGATATATAAGCAACATAATGATGAAAGATAGTTGTTCCTGTTAAATGATAAGACGTTACGTCGCCCACTTTATCGCGGCGACTTCACATGAGATACGCTGTATTAAGTATGGCTGGCATATGTTGCAGTTTTAATGGCTAACAAACTCACTACCGGCTTCTGAGAAAGTTAATGATAATCTAAAGGAACATTTCTGTTATCCATTGTCCTGTGTATCCTGACGTGAGGAACTGCCATCTCGCATGTTTATCTCAAATTTTTTAAATTTACTGCCATCTGAAAATAGCCTAACATATATCACTTAGAATTTCTTGTATGTATTACAGTTATATAAGTAATTGTGGCTATGGTTCTAAGCCAGACAGTCTCTCGGTGTGTCTGTCTTGTATCCGAGTGCGTCGTGTCCCTCAGTTTGATTTCCCTTCTTGACGTGTCCCTGAATGTCCAGTGTTATCCTTGATAGCGAGATACCCCTGAATGTTTCATGTTTCGGATCCCTGAGTCTTCTTAATTCCTGACCGTGCCTTGTCCCTGTATTGTTAGTGATTCTAGATATGACTTGTCGACCCTAAATATCTTTTGTTCCGGAACACTTCCTTTCCTTTTATGTTTCTTGTCCCTGAATTTGATCAGGATTCAGAGTGTGTATGTCCTGTCACTCAGTGACAGGACGACTTGCCTGTTAGTACGCCTTGTGATTGAATGAACCGTGATGCAGCGTTGGTAGTTTACTAGTACGGTGTGATGGCTTTTTGGTGCTAGTGGTTTATTGGTACAGTTTGGCGGTCTATTGGTTTAGTGCTGATGATTCATTGATGTAGTTTGATGGTTTATTGGTGCAGAGCTGATGCGCTATTGGTACACTGTAACGATTTATTAGTGCAGTGTTGATGGTTTATTATTGCAGAGCCGGTGGGTTATTCGTACAGTGTGGTGGTTTATTGATGCAGTGTGATGGTTTATTGGTGCGATTTTGATGGTTTACTGGTGCGGTGTTGATGGTTTATCGGTGCAGTGACGATGGATTATTGGTGCAGTGATGGTGACTTATTGATGCAGTGCTTTTGGTTTGTTGATGCAGTGCGATGACCTCTTGGTACAGGGCTGATGTCATATTGGTGCACTACTGATATTTTTGGATGCAGTGCTAACGGTTTATGGGTGCAATGCTGATGGTTTATTGGTGCGTTATCGATTTATTATTGCTGGAAATGTTTTATTGCCGTTCAAGGTTTATTGTTAATTTATTGTAGGGGATGGATTATTGGTGTAGTGATGATTTGAGCGTGACATTTATGACTTTCTGGAGCAGTGTTGGAGGTTTACTGATGGTGTTAATGAGTTACTGATGTAGAATTGATGGTGATGATTGACTCACGCTTACGCATAAGGCCAAAACTAGAATAAGCTTCTCAAGTTTGGCCATTTTACCTAAAGAAACACAAAAGAGTTAATAGGGAAGGTCCAGAGGAGGACAACAAAGATGGTACGAGAATTAAGGGAGCTGAGTTGCAGGGAAAGGCTAAAGGATTTACAATTACCCACTTTGGAAGAGAGAAGAATGAGGGGTGACCCAATCGTAAGTTTGAATTTTTAAAACAGTTCGACAATATGGACAGTGAGCAGTTCTTTAGATGTACAGATAGCACAACCAGAGGACATACCATGAAACATGTTAAAAGGGATGGAAAGAAATATCTATATAGTATAAGGGTGGTAGGTGAATTGCATAGATTGACTGAGGACAAGGTTTATGCAGACAGCATACATACATATAAGAGGCTGTATAATAGTAGATGTTCGAGAGGTGGGTGCCCCCACGAAAGTAAAATTCCCTCCCCGTACAGTACAAATGGATAATTACACGTTTGTCTTTTTCTCTTCTTCCCATGCCTCTTAGCTTTCAGTGTGGATAGTGTCTTAGTTCCTGTATCTCAATAAACTACATGCTTACCGACTGCTGTATCTAATGAAGTGTACCATCTCCAACAGATGAGATCAGAACGGGCACGTACAAAGCACTATTCTCCCCCAACACGCTCTACACTGGCAAAGAGGATGCTGCCAACAACTACGCCCGTGGCCACTACACTGTTGGTATGTAGTATTATGTTATATCCTTCTGCTTTTACTGTCTTATTAACCCCACGTGAGCAAATACTGCAAATATTCAAATCCTGCTTTGTCTGTCTGTCCGTCACGTTCCAGTTCATGTTTATACCATAGCTAACCAGGCTTTTATGTGTGAAATCCAAAGGCCATTGAAAAACCAACTTATATCTTTATTCTGTCCCTCAACCTTGCATTCCTTACGAGCTGGCTTTACACTGGCCTGATACTGGGT